>JACJUY010001384.1:31694-58621 GCA_014220935.1 Platorchestia sp. MABIK | reverse complement strand
CATCAGACATGTTCAGCATCAGACATGTTCAGCATCACACATGTTCAGCATCAGACATGTTCAGCATCAGACATGTTCAGCATCACACATGTTCAGCATCACACATGTTCAGCATCAGACATGTTCAGCACTAAATATGTTCAGCATCAGACATATTCAGCATCAGACATGTTCAGCATCAGATATGTTCAACATCAGACATGTTCTGCATCAGACATGTTCAGCATCAGACATGTTCAGCATCACACATGTTCAGCATCAGACATGTTCAGCACCAAACATGTTCACACGAAGTCTCTCGATAGGAGCTCCATTTCATTTAAACAAAGTTTAGCCATTATCACCGATTCGTAATTTCATGGGAATATTTCCTCGGAATGCTTTCACTCACATCCTTAAGAATGGAAAAAAATTAAGCTATGATGAAAGATTCACTGTGAGAATTTAAAAGAAGTCAGTGTCTCAGAAGCTCTGTAAAACTTTAATTAAGTATCGGGAGATGGTGTAGTTGCAATCAAATGAGTCCACGGCTCGATCCAGAAATTTAATTTAGGAGATAGAAGCGTAGGAAATCAAACTAGAAGAAGACTCGAAGGTTTGATCAATTGAATATTCTCGTTAGGCGATATCAGGAAACAATACTCCGAAAACTCCGAGCGCAACTTGAAGCACCTCGCGTAACTGTCTGTCGCCGTTTGAAAGTCGCTGAGCGAGTGGAAAGATTGAAGTTTCTCTTGATTGAATGACATTTGGAAAGAACACAACATCGAGATTAGCTCTGTGTCATTTTCTTCATTTAAAGAGTGCAATTTTGTTACATTGCCATTCAAATTGAATGCAACGTTGAAAAGAGCTGTGTTTTTTCTTCTTTTAAACTGTGTAATTTTGTTACATTGCTTTTGTCAGATCCTCATATATCACCAGGCCTGATCCTAGACTTGCCAACATAGCAAACATCTCGCCCTACCGGTCATAGAAATAGCTGTTTTTTTAAAGAATCGAAAGGGGGTAAGTAAATAGCTCCGTATAATTTTAAAGAGAGTTTTCTGTGATAATGCTAAAGAGGGATCAAAAATTACGCATCTAGTTCGCAGAGACCTGTAGGGTCGTAGTACAGGGTACGTTATGTATCATTTGATATTATTTTTCTGCACCTCCAAAAAAAGGGACACGCTTGGCAAACAGTGAGAGAACAAGACGGTAAGAAGACCAAAAAAATCATCAAAACATCACACGATGTCATTTCCAAGACCAAGAAATGCACCGATCGCTCTAACATGGTCCGCTAAGAAAATATATTCATCTCAGATTCTACTCAGAAGGCAAAGCAAATGGCATCAACCTCATGCTTCCTTGCAAATGAGCGTATGCAGCATAAAGTGTGTTGAGATACGAGCAGTTTTGAATTGAAAATTGTCAGTAATTTGAAAAACTTAGGCTAATCGCTGTTACATTTTGGCTAAATGATGTCCCCGTAAATTGAGAAACATGTTATAAATCCCTGAAGCATGGGCAACGTGGCATTTCTACAATACGCTGGAATACACGCGATTCACGCTGAAATATTCTTCAAGACTGCCTCTTACTCATAGTTCGCAGTGTCATTACGTATACAGGTCAATAGTACATCGAGTGGATCAATCATTGTACAACAGTACCTCCTTCTCACTCACAAAGTGAGGAATCAACCTTCTTGTGTGATGGGTACACAAAACAGAATTCGTATCTGTGATACTTACAAACTTTGTTCCCATTGCAAGTACAGCGCACTGAATTTGGAGCCCTAGCTAGGAATGGCTAAGTTCTACATGAGAGCAACATTTGTTAACTCATGTGAGTCACAACCACGGTAGAGGAAACAAGGTAGGGTCATTTCTATGGGGAAAATTACACTTCTTCTTGTTCGGGTAGCCAATGGAAAGGCATTATTTCAAATAAACTTTATGACGTCACCAAACCGCAGTGCCATTAGGCCAATAGTGGAGACGGATTTGGGAGTAGCAGTGCTACCAGAAGCAACATGAGCACTGCTATTGGTTCGTTGCTGTGACGTCAGCAAACCCACACAGTCGACGAAAAAAAGACTGGTTTGACCCTACCTTGTTTCTTCTACCGTGGTCACAACTCACTGTGCGCCACTCTCTACTCTGTTGCAAGAAATATATTTCTTATTCAGCGTATACCCCCACTTCTTGGCAGGATAATATTTACGAATTATGGCATTCACTTCACAATCAATTCAATTTGAAATAATTTTAGAAAACGCGACATCCAGTAAGCGAGGATGCTATAATGCAAGTTAATAAGCGAACACGATATCAGAAAAAATCCAGGAAAGTAAGCCGGTGAGCAAACGAGCAAGACTGCGTGTGACAGAGCACGCGGAGCATCGAGCCCTCATGCGAGAAGGCAAGAAAACCATCGCAGAAACACAAAATCAAGCGAGAGAGCCAGCACGCGTACAAATAACAGCAGAAGCAGACGGACTGCCATGTTAACTAGCGAGCTGATAAGTTATTGAGGTAAGTGTGCAAGCACGTTGGTAAGTAATAAAACATACCATCATGCGAGCAAGCCAACAAGCATGCAGTCAAGCAAGATTGTGGGAACCTGCAAAGTCGACAGCGGACAAACGAGTGAGGCCCTAAGAAACTATGTAAGCCGGCATTCAAGCAAGCATGCGAGCTAGCAGGAATGTAAAAAAGGGAAGTAGGCAGGCTCACAAGCCAGTAGGAATATAAAAAGAGGCAAGCATGCAGACAAACGCGCAAGAAGGAACGTAAAAAAAGAAGAAAGCAGGCATGGATGCGAGAATGCTGGAAGACAAAAAGAGAAACAAGCAAGCAGGCAAGCAAGCGAGCAAGAAAGCAGGCAGAATAGAGGCATAGCAAGCAGGACGACTGTAAAAAACAGGCGGTTGAGCAGACAGACAAGTCCACTGTTGCCACGCTAGGGATGCAACTCCCACAAACGCGCAGTCCGCCAGCTGCGCGGCCAAAGCAAATTCTCAAGTCGATCGCTTCTTTGGTGGCGTGAAAAATTTTCGCTGTCGCTTCCAGATATCATTAGAGGGATGATATAGGGCGTCTGTAGCGATGCCAGTGAGTGGTGGTAGCAGGGCTGCCGCGCCCCGGAACACACGATACTGCCCCCCGATATTTATGACACCTTTTATACTTACGAACAAATGTCTTTCAAATTTAGAGGAACCCAACTCCAGTGTCTCGGTACAAGCTGCATGCAATTGTCAGAGTCGTCGCTCACGCTTCAGTTTGATTCCTTGAAGCAAGGTTTTTATCGAATTGCATCAAAGTGTGCTTGAATTTTTACTGATAGAGGTTACTTTTGAGACTGAATGTAATAAAATGTGCTTTTTCTTTCGTTCAGAATTTACGCTTCGGAAAGAAACCTCCTTTTTATTTAATTTATTTCTGTTTCATTTAACCGACGTTGTGGTGACCAAAATATATCAATCAGAACACGAAAAAGATTCACTTCAAAAAATAACCGTGCCAGTAATGCCCACTTCCAGACACATGCACGCACGCTACCCTTGTTATCACGGGAAATGATCTTAGCAGTGCATCTGTCTTTTTCTTCCACAGCGGCTTAAGTAACTCAGGTAGATGCTGCAGCAGTTTTTAAATCTAGAAGCTCACTTAGCGCTTAAAATTCACACATACGCAGGTTCGTATTTTAAAACAACCGGGGCCACCGCATCAAGGAGCTGACTATAACTTATGTAAATGCAGGTGTCACTGTGTTATCTTTGTTATATGAATTAATAGCGGGGTGAGCCTTGCTCATCAATCTCATATTTTGAGAGTCAACTTCAGAGCAACTGTTGATTGATGCTAGCCAGATGTGTGTGACTCGCAGTGAACAGCCATAAGCGTTACATTGCTCTAACTGCAATAAAACTGCTCTTTCAAGCTTAATAATTAAACTTTCTGTTTCTGTATTGAACCTGTCATGCGAGTGTAAATACTAAACAGCAATCAAATCTACTTTGTTTATCTGAAGTGTTCATTCAAAAGTATAGCGTATAAGCAATTGAAAGGGAGAGGGATTTATTCCTTCATGTTTTACTGCACGTCATTAACAAATCGATGGCGGGCTATTATCATTAGAGCTCTTGACCTACGGGCATGAATGAGTGACTCGTGCAAATTTAGTTTTGCGCGATGAGTTAATCAATACAGGCTGCTACAGCAAACTGTAAGCAGCGAAATTCTATGCTAAATCACGTTTTCTTCGGTGGTATATTTTCCGGCAATCTGATTTTGATCAGGTTAATTATCAAGTTGATAATAACTTTTACTTCACTTCAAATTTTGTTCGTCGTTTTGCAACCTGAGAATCGATGCAGAGCGTCAAATACCTGACCCATTCTTGCGAACTTTAACATGAAAAGTAGACCGTTGTAGGTGCTAATTATTGTTCATTCAAATTCAAATTTACACCGTTATTTGCAGCCATGTGCCAATAAAATGTGCACCTGAAAAGAAATGTTTCGAATTGAAGTTTTGAAAACTTGACTTGCTAGTGACCGAGCTCCATTATCGCCTGAGGTTCAAGCAACATAGAGTGCCACAGAAGTGTCACAGATCTGTGTAGTCTACGGACTTTGCTCGTATGTTTCAGCGAGCGTCGCTCTCATGAAATTGTATTGATCGCACACTAATTTCAAGTATCCTTTGTTCTACACTATACTCGTCTCGTCAAATTTTATTTATGCTTAATAAAATATTGAGCTGAAGAACATACTGTTATTGTCATTTGATTTCGGACATCGTCCTAAAATGAAAAAAATCTCATCATTTCCAGGAGTTTCATATTTAGGTGGATGACTTTAATACTTGCACCAAATCCCAGGCTGGCACGAATATATCTCGTTGAGTAAATGAATCAAATTCAAGGAAAACGCATACTGTACTAGAAGAAGTATTTTCGTCAATGATCATGTGGAAATTTTCACATTCATGCTATTTTCCGATGGCAGCACGTTTTCTACGGGTCTTTCTAATGAAAATCTCATTTTAATTTCAAAGAAGGAATAAATAGTAATGATTCCATGTGACGTAAAACAAAATATGTGCATCAATATAGAGAAAATTCCCCAATATTCTCTCACATGCGGAACACGTCTCGTAAATGCATCAAAATTGATGATGGCTAGATTAAAGAAACCAACTCTAATAATTTTCTGGGCAATATTGTGCATTAAAATCGGAGCTTCAAAGATCATGTTGCTGATATCAGCACTAAACTATCAAATCCATGGGAATCCTCAAATGCTGTATTCAAATTTTATCTCTGTAAAAGCCTTTTCAAACAATATACTTGATATATCACAAGCGGTAAATAAATTGCTTAAACTTTTTAAAATACAATTCAGCACAGCTAGCCCAGTTCTCCTTTACCTTAACGAATAGTAAATGGCAAAAAGCTTTCTGAGTGACTTAAGTGGTCTAACCTTCGCATTGCATAAGGGCTGTTGTTAGCTTTCCTGTATTTGGGGAGCTTACATTCACAACGCGTGCCTGGAACTGAAATGCCATGTGTCAACTCGCACTGAAACAAAGCTTACGACCAGTAATATAGCGCGACTTACATTGCTATTGTCCCGGGCACGTGTTGGCCCGAAAGCAGCACCCGGACAAGGTTGGCCCAATGTCTGCGGGCATGTGTAGCAGATCTGAGAGCAGCAGTACCGTTTTCAAGAGAGCCTTGCGTCACCAAATCAGCAGAGCTCTTTTAAAGAAGAGCTGATGGCTTATTGTGTTTTGCCTCAAAAGCGTTTACGCTAATTTATATGCGCATGCATCAGGCTTGCCTCTGGCATCAGACTGCGTGAAAGATGCCCATTCGAAGCCTGTATAGAGATGACTTCATTATTCGGCCTTTAAGCCAAATTGAATTCGAGATCAGACCTTCCTGATCTGAGCGGAAGGTAAAGTGGATTTCTTGCCTTTTGGAAAATCTTTGTCGGGCTCAGAAGAACCCATCCAAGACCATCAAAAGCCCTCTGCCATGCGAGTGAGCCCCTAGAACTAACAGTTTCAAAATTTCATCGCTCTAAGCGATCGTTTAATGTATGCATCGAACACAGAGACCGTTTTAGGAGAGTATCTTTGCTCCCAATCATTTCCAGGTTCCTCTTTAGCCTTGCTAAAATGAAGGACGAACGTAGTTATTTTAAATTTCTCAGTACAGATTACAGATAATCTCCAAAATATTTGCGAGATAATGCAGCTAATTAGAATCAAAATACAAAAGTTCCTGGAGGTATTCCCGGAACATCAAACGATGCAGTTTTAAATTAGAATTTGAGAATTTTTCACTCAGGATTTTCCTAGATATTTATATTCTTTATCAATTTGTTCTGCCTGTGTCATACGATATGAACAATCACAAAAAAATGCGGCTGTCATAAGTTGATTGCTGGTTGAAGTTAATTTCCAATTAGAAAAATGAACTTAATGATAATTTAAGCTGAGCGACATAGCGACGGGCAAAAGCATTTCCACAAATGAAACGCGAACAAGAATGGGCGATAAAACTCTAATTCTAGGTAGGATAAAAATTTTCTTATTGCACGAAATGAAAAAAATCAGATTTGATGAACTCATAGTTTCATTTCTTCGTTACTGATTTTTCATTATTAGTTATCAAACGCAAACGTTCCTTGCAATTTTCGTAGGTTTGAATACCACAAGACACCGTTAAATTATTCACGGAATTGCTTCACGAATTCAGCGCTAAGAATTCGTATGGAGTTAGACCTGCACCCAACAAATTCTACGTGGGTGTGAAGATCGATAAAGAGCTAGCGATGAAACTCTAGCTAAGTAAGGAGAGCTGAGGACAGCCATTGATGTTACAAAAATTCACCAATTTACACACGATAGCTCCATAATATCGGGTCTCTCGATTAGTTCTAGTGACTGTAACAATTACGGAACATTATTAAATTTGGCCAATGTCGAACAGTTGCGTCGAAGTGTCACCTCAATTTAAATAAGTAAATTACATCAACCTTTGATGGCCGTGAGCACTTTAACAAGGGACAAGGTCATCAACCGTCGGAGAAGAAAACTGACCATGAAACAAGTAGCATGCAGGTAAGGCAGTTGAAGTAACACTAGAGTGCTACGCGTGTTTGTCTTCTACAATTGTGGATGTAAGTCTACAATTTTCTTCTAAATGAGCACAATTTTGAGTCCGTGTAAATGACGATTTTCTTCCACCTAACGAAAAAATCTAGTTTTCGTGTGCCACGTGATCTGACAGGAAGCTCAGGTATGAAACTGAACTCTAAAAGAACAATTGCCTTTTGCTACTGGAAGCGTAATAGACATGAAAAATTTTCATCATAGACTCAAAAACATCTTCATCAAGAATTATTCAATATATTAAAGGAAAACCTTCTAAAACAGCCTTAAAGCGGCTCAATTCATTAGAGAAACGATATCGTAGGCATAGAACTGGAAACTACCCCATGATGCAGACGTCGACGTCGTGTAGCCAGTCTGGCCGAGCTGGGCGGCGGAAGGCACTCACTCTTCTTTATGAATGGCCGTAATATCTTGTTGGCCTGACGCGCAGGACCGCCGGAGCTAATAGAAGAATTTCTGCAATGAACTCCATCCCCTCACGAGCTCAATACATCAAACGTGGAATTTAACATGCACATTTTTTCGAGGATAACGTTTTTCATGGGCAATAAAGGCAGCACGCGCAGAATTGTTAAATTACGCTATTGGACTGTCCGCCTACATTACGATGCGTCTGGAATTATGAAGGTGAAGGGAGATCGCGCGTGAGAGGAATTTGAATTAACCCTTAGACAATAACATGCTGGACAGACAACAGGCGTCACGCGGCCCTCAACATTCCGCTCTGCATTCCACCGCCAGATGCTCACAACAGGAACGACGTGATGGAGGGCTAGTTTGAAGTGGTCACCTCTTCATGTCAAACATCGCTCGATGATCGAATCGCTCCGAGCGGAGTGCCGGTAGGGACTACCGTGAGCAGGATGTCAACATTGATAATGAGGTCTCATTATATCAACGTGGATTATTGGTGCTATGGGATGTTCTTTAATAGGTTATCAACGTAGATAATAAGATGCCATTTTATATCATCATAGATTATACTTATTAGCATCAAAAGACAGCTATTAACGGGATGGCAACATGAATAAATTTCATCTCAACATTTATTAGCGTCATGCAAGAACTGCGGTTACCAACAAAGAAAATCCAGAGAAGTCACATTTACAATTCATTTAACTAAACAAGAAAATTTCTACCACAAAAAGACGACTAATCTGCCAAATCCGAGAGAACTTGGAAACCAAAATTGATTTGGTTAGCCAAAGGAGAAAAAGGTGTTAAGATTCCCTCTGGTCGTTTGGCATAAGCGCATTAGTCATGCAGCTGTGTTGAGCTACATTTTCAAATCATTTATTAATGATTTTCAATGCTCTACTTCACTTTATTTCTATCTGCAATTGTGAGGACAGATTCCTACATAGATTCAAATTCCTATGTCCCTTCGCCTCCGTTTGACCAAAATAAGTTGAACGTCGCACTGAAGCTGAGAGCTAGACAGTGCTGGACTGTTCCGTTAAAACTTGACCTCAGGCCCTGTTGACACTCACCAGTCAATTTTGACACTCACATGCCACTGTTGACACTCACATGCCACTGTTGATTCTAACCAGACACTGTTGACGCTAACACATCACTGTTGACACTTAAGAGTCGCAATTGACCACAGCCAGTTGCCATTTACGTTGGACAGTCAAAGTTACTCAAATCAATTTCAATTGAAAATATATCACTATTGCCACTAACCAGTCACTGTTCACGCTAAGGTGTCACTATTGCACTCCTGTCAGAGGCCGGTAGTGTCTGCTCCAATAATACGTCTGAACAGTGAAATGTTTTTATATGAAACGAATTAAACACGTCCATCATTAAATAATTTACCGTATCATTTATTTTTGAAGTATCTTGTTCGGTACCAGAGACTTTTCTTTGCGTGTATATTTTACGCTTAATTCTTGATGCTTAAATTGAAACGTTCACATTACATCCAAGGTCAGAAAGGCTAAAAATAACGCTGATAAAAAGTTTTTCGAAACCACTGTGTTCAAAATGTGTTATCATCTTTATTCAATGAAAGAAAAATCAAATTATACTACGGCAAAAAGGCTAAACACGACTCCGAACACATACTTTCGAGCAAGTTTTGAAAGCCAACTCGGTGTATCAGATAAAAGATGGATTATCGAGCTATCTATTTGCGAAATTTCAGAAAATGCTAGCAAAACACAATTAAAAGATGAACATAATACAAGGTTCGAGAAGCATTTCTTAAATGCTGCTCCTAATTTTCAGTCTCCCACTTCCAAAGTTCATTTTACTTCAGTAAAGATCTGAACTCCTCAGCTGTTGTTCGGTTGGTGACAGCTCTCCAGAAGTGCACGATTGAAAAGCATTAAAGCATTAAAAAGCGTCAGTGTTCTCGCGGTGACTGCAGTAATGCATTCAATGAACTCATCAGCTGTTATTTGTTTAGCGACAGCTCACAAGACCCTCATGATAAAAAAGTATCAACATTGTTTAAGTTTCTCAGAGAGTGAAGCGAGCTGCGCGCAAAAAGATGTTGCGTGTCAGGCAGCAGTAGTCATGAACCCGTAATTTTGGTCTCGGCGAGGCGGCTCCCACCTCATTCTTCAGTCACAAATTTCGGGAAGAATTTCACGAGGGAAGTTTTAGGATGAAGTCGCATTGTGGGGTCTATTACGACGAGCATTGCAGGCAGTAGGCAGCGGCAACAAACGTTCTCTGAAGCTGCTCGTAACTTTAAACGATAAGCTTAAACGGGCGACATTCCTGCTCTAGATGCGAACATCGAGTGTCCTAAAGCCTGCGGCCGCACCTGGAGATGCTTCTCGTTGCCAATTCACGCTCGACGGAATTCATCTCTCATAAATGTTTCCATACTATAAGATCATCAAACTATCATTTGGTATCGGCTTAAAAAGTTTACACATGCTCATGAAAGTCGTGCAAACATAAAAGCCTTGTCTGATGCACGTCAGTGTGGGCCTTCCAGGACCGCTTCTGAAGAGAGCCACGCCTTCTAAGGTATCAGGTGGGACCTGGGCGATGTTCCTATCATTTTTTGCTGGCGTTCGCATATGATGCATAGGAAGTGGCCACAACTCCACGGCCAGCTCGCAGCTCCTGCGATCCCACGAGACGCTTTAAGCTCTCGTTTGGCAGATGCGCTTCGCTAACGATACAGGTGAATGGTCGCCTACACCTGACATTACGAAGAAAACTTACGAACAGATTAGAATTTTAACCTCCGGGTCTCCACGGAGTGTAGGTTAGTAATTGTATCAGCAGGTTCTTTCTAAGCATTAGTTGTGTGGAGAGGCCAAATGGGTGATGATCCTGTTTTAACGGCATCTTCCGCACGGGCGATTGCTACGGGCTTACAATAGAGAGCATTCAGCCGTTAAAAGAAAATTGAGCCTTAAAGTGCAGCAACGACTGAACGAGCACTTTGGTGGCAGCTCGCACGATTAAATTTCCAGTTAAGCATTGTATATATGTTTAATTTAACAACATACGAATGGTTCGTATCTTTTCAGCGAGCGGCGGCGACAACTCAATTTGGTTGTTTTATTCGAGTGAGCTGCCTCTCATGGAAGCTGTGACCATAAAAAGCATCGCAACAGTCATGAACTATGTAGCGCGGCGCGAGCAGCGAATATTTCTCTGGCAGGTCTTCATTTTCCAAATTCTCCGGAGCTGGACGAAGGAATTTTGTGGGTGAGCTGCGGAGGTCAACCGGGAGAGAGGGCGTTAAGCATCTCAATGTTTTTTATTATAGATGACGATGGTTGATAACGGCTGGAGTTATGGGCGGCGATGCACGGTGAAGGCGCGTTAAGCGTCCAAAGTACCTCGTGTTACTTGCGATGAGGCGATGATCCCGGCGCCCGCACGGCCATCACGGCCGCCTTAACAGAGTCTCCGGTCATACCGCGGAAATTATGCCGTCGTTTTGAGCGCCCGCTAAGCAGACGACACTGCGAAAAATGACCCTCGTCAAAAAGAAAGAAAGGAAGAAGTTTCCGCGAAATCATGGAAGAACAACTCGTCCTCGCAAACAATCGAGGATAACGCTTTGAGAGTCTGAATAAATTCGCTGATTGTTTATGTAGGAGAGGAATCTTTTCATTGCAGAACATTGCATCCACACCTAAACATAGTAATGCCCAGTAAATTTTTCTTAGATTCTTCGACCACGACTGTAATTAGGGCTTGGAGGACAATCATTGAGTACTGGGTATGTTCAAATTTTCTTTCTCAAACAGTACAAGGGCAAATGGAGAACTTCAACTATTTAATTTTAGCAAACCGCACTGTTTGTTTCCTTATGCACGGTGACCCCGGAAAGGAAACAAACCAACATTCAGTCTCGTTTTATCGAGCACAGCCATAATTCAAGACGCTGGAACATTGAATATTCTTGCGGTTCAGGTATTTTGTCGTGGTCCGGCGCAGAGAACTTGTATTTATTTGTTACGTAGGAGATTTATTCGAAAGGTACTTTCTAAGAAATCTGTTTCAAGCTTATGAAACAACTTGTACGAGTGAATGTAGTTTAAGTGATGAATAGTTTATTTTTATAATCTGAATTGCGCAAATTCATAACAAGTTCAGAGATGCGTCAAATAAATGTCAAAGATTTGATCGTTTCACCCAATGGAATGAATAGCTTATCTTTATATTCTGAATAGCGCAAATTTATAACTAGTTCAGAGATGCGTCAAATAAATGTCAAAGAAGCGACCGTTTCACGCAAAGTTATCGACAGCCTCCAGCAGCGGAGCTCAAAGATTTTTGTGTGATGTACATAACGAATTCAGAAACTTCACAGCTTTAAAAACTGTAATAATTTGATCACAACTTGTGGTTGCACTCACAAGAATACGATTTTTTTGGTCAGGGTAAATGAAAAATGAAGACCGTGAAAAAAAAGGTTCATCACAACAGATGAGAGATGTGTAAACACAAATATTTGAAGGGTGCAATTGTACATAGTCCATTGAGGTAACATTTTTCGACTATATAGAAATACAGTGCCAATGTCAGTGTATTTTACTGAATTACTCAAAGAAAGTGATTGTGAGTAAATCTAGTAAATCAATCCAAAGAAAATCTTACGAACTGATTCCGTATAATACACCCCAAGAAATTATAATCGCTTGGTATGATAGTTCAAAATTAATCGAGGCGCCTTAAATTTGACTCACTAGATTGATGGTCTTAGAGAGATCATATTTTTCCCCGTAAAGTTTTAAGATGCCAGACAAAAAACATTAATGGGCTGTGCAAGGAAACTCACATCATTCCATTAAAGAAAGAAGAACCGCACGGAAAAAAATTCCTACCGGATAAAGTTAACACTCAGACCGGCAGAGTCCAAGCAGGCATAAATTTTGCAAACAAAACTATTCAACAATTTCAAACACACATCGAGTTCTCTCTACTAAAATCAGTAGCTCAAAGGACATGATTGAGGACAAATCTTCAAAGAGCAAACAGGCAAATAGAACACTGTACCACATCGCCATTTAAATTTAATTTGAACAAAGAATCAGGTTTGTTTTACATGAATTTCAGAGCTATGACCTAATACATTTCAATTGATCAAGTAAAGTAATTGTACATGGAACGAACAACGGGGGGTCGCTTAGCATTGCGGCGAGTTGGCGGTTCTATTGAAAGTTGGTGCAATTAACTTGGCAATAACAGAGACCTTTGCTGCCCCACCTCGGCAAACTTTAAAGTTCAATCAACTGCTGGCAAATGCAAATGGACTCCATTCTATTAGTCATCAAACTCTGAGTTTTTACTTGAAAGTAAACTATTTCAGAAAGTCCACGAAAGAAACTGAACTGAGCAGCGACTGAAATCGATCCGGCGTTGGTGGCGAAGCATGAATAAAACATTTCCCTTTTTGGCTCGAACTTCCCATCGCCTTAGAAATATTCAAAATTTAAAAAAAAATCGCTCAAAAATGTTGTCGAGATTGAGTTTGAATTTGAGGATATCAGCAAAAAAAAGTGCGGAGAGAAAACGCCGATGCCACTCGGCAAGACTTCAAAAAAGACTCGAGTTTCGAGGCCTTTCGTGGAGGTGCTCCAACTGAACGCAGCCACAAAAACGCAAAAGGATTTCGTCACCAAATTTTGTTGGCTCAAAGTTTGGTTTCGTTTGCGTGTAGCACGGCAAACGGACTAGGAAATTATACAATAGTAGCTCATATAAAAGCACCGAAGGCTTTGCTTGACATTGAAAAATTAATATTCTAGGCCTGTAAGCCTGAGTCTTTTCGGTAAATTAGGAGGAAGCGTGTCAGTGTCCAATACCGCAGCACTACGGCCCACAGTGTTGAGTGATGGCAGAGTTAGTGCGTGTGACCGTGCAGCGGAGCATGGCTCGATCTCCCTCAGGAGGCACTGAATCAGAGGCTACCGCTACCCACCGTTCTACATTATCATGTGACTGGTGACATTTTTATTGACTGAAATAATATGCATTTCAACTTCACACTGGCCGAGTTGATCGATTTTATCGTTTGCTAGCGAGAATTGCGCATTTTGTGTGACACTAATATTAGCGTGGAGGAAATAAGATGTCTTTAAAACTGTCAGCAAGGTCTACCACGCAAAAATAATTGCGTTTCACAGAAAATTGTAGCACGAAAAATTAACGAGGTATTAGCGCCAAACTTAAGGTGATTAGCGTAAAGAATTGAGCTATTAAAGATCAAAAAAGATCACATAAAGACATTGTGCTTTATTTTTGAACCAAACTGCATACTTCTTTCTACGTAGCTTATAGTAAGGTGAATGTTCCAAAGGAGAGTAGTTCTAAAGGTACGTTCTGAAAAAAAAATCCCCTGCAAGTTTATAAAAAATACGTGCTGGTGAATGCGGTTAAAGTGACGATGAATTTCTATTCTTGATATACTGGTGCTGGAGTTTGTGCAAAACAATATTCGGACACTACCTGTTCCAAGTTAGAACATGGTGGTATAATTTACTCAGGGCAAATTTGACTTGAGTGGTCAGGCCCCGCAGACTGCAATCATTTAGTCGCATTGTGTGGGTGCTGCAGGAAGCTCAGAGTTTGTAAATGAAGTAATTCGAGTGAGGCTGCACTTATTGAGCTGACGGGGAGGTAGCGGATTAAGACATCTGCCTGCGTGTATTTTATTACATATTTAGCGAGGTACACACCGCGCTCTGTGTGCCACTCTACCGCATCAGGGGGTCAAGTAAAGGTGGCGGTGTGCGATATTACTCTCCCATGCGATATTGCTCTACCGATGCGATATTGCTCTCCCTATACGATATTACTTCACAGATGCGATATTACTCTACTGAAACAAATCACTCTAAAGATGCTTGTTTACTTTAGCAATGGGATATAACTCTGCCGATGCAATATTACTTTACCGATTCGATATTACTCTGCCGAAGGAATGTTACTCTACCGATGCATCATAACTCTGCCGAAGGAATGTTACTCTACCGATGCATCATTACTCTGCCGAAGGAATGTTACTCTACCGATGCATCATTACTCTGCCGAAGGAGTGCTACTCTACCTATGCATCATTACTCTACCGAAAGAACATTACTCCATTGATGATTGGGTGGAGACTCGCCACCATCTCTGCCCTAGCAGGCTTGATGTAAGACATGCTGTACACACGTGTCTCTGTTATCTGAAACGGTAAACTGAAAGCATTGTCACCTACTCTTATACATTCAGCGCATCACTAAGGAGGAATTTTTGTTAGTGTTCATTTTGTCATGAATGAGTTCGTTTCTTTGGATCTTGCAACCCTGAGGGAATTTGTCAGTGTTTTTAGCACCCGTTGCATTGCAGAGGATTAATAAGGACGCAGTGCTTGGTAAACAATGCTCAGGTTAAGCAAGTGAATGCATCAGAACATAGACTACAACCAATGCCTCCTACATGTTTTTGAGACAATAAAAATGACAAAAAGGGACCAAAATTTCCACTACATATTTGAGGCACTGTTACTGCTGTGCAGTTTGATGCACCACAAAAGTAATGCGCTGGCTTCATTTACGTAAAAAATAATTCCATTTGCTTGAATGCGATCCAAATGTTGACAGAGATTTATGGATTCACTAAAGTTGTTTAATGCTACGTTATTTTCATCAAAGTCGGAATTCTGCTTGCGCAATTTAGTGAATAGTTTTTTGTTTCAACTGAATAACGGTGCTCTGTTTCGCTGTTATTCAGCACTTGATTGCACGCAATGCTTGTACAGAAATTCGCTGTTATTCAGTAACTGATGTTTCGCTGTTATTTCGCTGTTATTCAGCTGTTCTTGTACTTGTGCTGTTGTTGTACTTGTGCTGTTTCGCTGTTATTCAGCACCTGATTGCACGCAATGCTTTTCAGATAGTATGAGTGTGAAGTAAACGCTGAGTTTGGTAATAAATTAATATCCAGACATTAGAAAAGTTTTTAAGAATCACACTTCTGTGACAACAAGTGTTGTCGAAATGAACATAAGTTCTTCCCAAATAAACATAGATTTGTTTATTTTCAAAAGATTATGTGTAGATTGTTCATTAACGTCCACGAAAATTGATTCCAATAGTCGATACAAATTATAACTATGATTTTAGCAAAAGGCTATTCCTTGTATCGTAAATATTATGCATGCGTGTGATCAACAGCTGTTCCAATATTTCGTACTGATCAACATGCAACTGGTTTTTTTTCATATTGGTTCAACTCATTAAGCTTATTACCAATCGACTATTTCCCGTGTTTATAACAGGCTTCGAATTATCTTGTCAAGATTGATATGTAAGCCTACGACGTTATTCTCCACATTTCATAAATTTTTCTTTACCCATGTTATTTGACCAGTGCACATTACCTAGACGTGGAGAGGCCTCTCATGAAACTCTGTCCTGTAGAGTCTCACTCACTTCGTTGCGCCAGCCCTCAACTTGGACTAAAAGTTTTGACCATGAATGATAGCAAATGCATTGTGCAGCAGCTGCCTCAAAAACTCCACAGGTCTCGCTTCCGCCCGCCTCCACAGCCGCTTGACCAATCTCTTTGTAACCTCATCCTTCTTAGATGTCTTACATCTTGCAGTGATCAACTCCGTGCATAATTCCACCCCGCCACTATAACATAGCATTGCATTGCGAACACAACTATGGTATTGTCGGTCGTGCTGTGGAATGTGGTTGAGCTGAGCTGCGCTGGATAATTGCTTTTTAGATTTCGAACCTCAAGTTATTGCTATACATTTTCTTCTAATGATAAAAAATTGAACAGACCTGAACTATAACACTTATTCGTGGCCTGAAAATATAAGATAAATGTAACATATTGACGCTACATGATGTGCATGGAAGTGGTCGCGACATAAGAAACTTATTGTTTTTATATTAAAATCACGTCTTCATTAAAGTCTGAGGCCTCTCTGGAGTCTTAAACAAGCCGAGAGGTTTGTCGTGCAATTACGATGTGTAACATGAACCTAAAACGCAAGCGTGTGACGCTAATATGTAACCTGCAACATTGTTCCATTATTCAAGAATTGCATTTTTTCTTTATAGATTTATGGAGAACTGAATAATTTTGCCGAGCTACTTATTACATAGAGACCGTCATTAAACAGTCACCGTGTCATTTCACTATCATCAAAGAGACTGTGCAAAATAGTGCATCAGAATTGCTTGCATGCTTCTAGCGTCGCGTGAGCCATAAAGTCAGTGGGTCTGTTTCTCTAACACGCACAATGAGCTCATGATCTTTGATCTTCTCCGCGATATTTCGTTTAGAAAAAATATTTCCTAGTCATGATATTGGACAGCTTCATTCGGCTTCTGAATCTATCGTACGTATGATCATCTTCATGCTATTTTTTTTGGCGAAATATTTTCGAGCCATAACATTAGAATTTTTTATTGTGCTAGTGAATGCAGAGTAAAAATTTTCTTGCGAGTCCTCGTTCCCGCAAAAGAACCAAAATTAAATAACAAGTTTTCATCCATATCAATATATGAGTAAATACGTCCATAGAAACAATAAATAACGCTGTACGCTGTATCCCCCTTGAACACTCGAAAAGATCTTACGCCCCACCCCGCACTTGCCTAAGCTCAGCGGGCCCAGTAACAAGTCCGACCGAAGTGCGCAACATTGAATTTTCACGGAAATAAAGAACTTTTCCGTTAGATATTCGAAGAAAATGGCATGATCGTTGTGTCTAGAAAACAGTGAAGATGCTCAAACTGAAAAGGTGGCCTCGTTCAGTGAAGTTAAGTTGAGCTGAACAAGGTATTCACCTTCATCCTTACGTGCGTGTGTCACAGTCGCGTGAGTGTGTGCGGTGCATGGCGTGCTCTTTGTTTTATGTAATGGTCCTGGTTGCGGGGAGGCGAGCTGAGAGGACGCAAGGCTGGAGAGCGACAGCAGAGCACAATGCAGCGGTGGTCGCAGGATTGCGTTGACTCGGCCGGCACCAAAGCCTCGGCCGCCTTTGTGGAGGCCTAATAGACCTCGTCCAATATTGACACTCCACACAGGGCCCCGGCAGTGCCGCGCGGCTCAGCGCCACTCCCGCCGTCGCCACAAAAGCGCCACCCAAAATGCCGAAATTAAAACAAGCTCACCACACCGGAAATTCGTTTGCTTACCTCCATGCAAATCTTTTACCGTGTGATCTTGGCTCTCACTGAAATTTCCGTCGCGTTGTGGCGTGGCACTCGCAGAAATTCATAAGTCGTCACATCAACTCGTAGTTTTTATGATTTTTAGTCTGCTCCCAAATTGATGTTTTTTTTCTGTTCCTGGTGAGTTAGAACTCGTTCAGTGGGGGTGCCAGTCTAGGAAGTATTGACAGCGTCACTTGTGCCATATTCATGCACACGACCCCATCGAGAACTAATCTGCTATGCTTAACGGCGGTTTTTCACAGCCTATGTTCGGCAACAAAGGTTAGAGAAGTAGAAATATAAAAAATTGAGAGTTTTTCACATCCAGTGCTCGACAACAAAGGTTAGCCGTAGAAATATAAAAAATAGAGTGAAATATGAAACGAAGGTTTCAAATAAGTGTTTTATACATGCGATAATCTATTTACACATTGAACTTTCAAAAGTCCCATGGACATTTAGGGCTTGTTGGTTAAAACATTTAACATCGAACTATACAAAAAAAAGGAAGACTTTGCAGATGCCCAAATTAGACTAGCTCATACATCCCGAAGTGCGTTATGGAAGGAATTCATATCAGTTTTCAGTTGTCGAGCTTTCGCTACACCCTCCTCCTCCCTCCGCTCTGCACAGCTCGTTGTCCTCTAATGAGCAATTTATTGTAGCGATGTCTTCAGAAAGCCTCAGATAGCGAGGGGGAAACAAACAAATCGGACGATATCTCAGTGTGCGCTCAGTGGAAATCTCTGCCCTGACACCGACAAATGCCTCCTCCTGTTGCACCTCCTGTGCGCGGCGATCGGGGGCAGCAGAACTCGACCGGAGGCCAAAGTCGTCATTACGGTCGAGCTCGTAGCGTAAGTTCTTCTCAATGGACTGGCCTCCTGGGCGCGGCGTACCGGCACGATCGGGGGCAGCAGAACACGATCAGAGGCCAAAGTAGTCGTTGCGGTCGAGCTCGTAGCGTATGTTGAGTGGACTAGCCTCCTGGGCGCAGCGATCGGGAGCAGCAGAACTCGATCGGAGGCCAAAGTCGTCGTTGTGGTCGAGCTAGTAGCGTAAGCTCTTCTCAGTTGACTGGACTACACTGTATGCAAAATAAACGCTGGAATTTTTTGAAACGCAATTTTTGTTTCAAGAACCCTCAACATTTGGCATGTGTGAGAAGTTGCCAGATATTGAGGGCTTTTGCCAGATGTTACGGGATTTTACCAGTTGCTACGGATTTTTGTCAAATGTTAAGGATTTTCGCCGGTTGTTAAGAATTTTTGACAGATGTTACGGGATATTACAAGTTTCTATGTGTTTTTGTCCAATGTTAAGAGCTTGTGCCAGTTGCTAAGGATTTTTGCCAGATGTTAAGGATTTTTGCCACTTTTTAAGTATTTTTGTCAGATGTTAAGGAATTTTGCCGGTTGTTAAGGATTTTTGTCAGATGTTAAGCGCCTTCCAGATACTAACTTTCAGCTGCTGATTGGGTAGTATGAAGTACAATATGTCTATTTCACTCCGTGCAAGCAACAGAAATACACGACTAGCTCTAGTAATTACTATTGAAAAATGATTCATTTATGGAGCACAAGCAATGTACATAAACTTTATTTGTAATACATAAGTATTCACAATACTAACAGTTTCCTAAACGCTGAACGTACGCACGAGACAGATGCCACCATTTCATTTTCTCATTCAAAAACCAAGACACATGATACATAAATACTGGGTATACGTAAATAACAGCTACCTAAATACCGGATATGCGCACGAGGCAGATGCCACCATTTAATTTTCTTATTCAAAAAGGACGAAAAGAGAAAAAGTTGAGTCTGTATCGGTGATGTAAGGCTTCCAGACCAGAAATAGGAAATGCCAGCAGGGCCGCACACAAATTGCAGCCATTTCCCTGTCGCCTTCGAGTTGAGTAGAGATTCACAGACGAGCAAATGAAAGAGCGGCGCTCACGTTGTTTTAAGGTGACTTTAATTTTACGGCACAAGCAATTTGAGACAATCTTTTTTTGCCGGGTTCAGAATGAAAATGAAAAATCGATCTAATAGAGTGAAAGTGTAGGTTTGAGTTTCTTTTCACGTCTGTAGCAAATCTGTTGAAAGATGCCACGTTTGCTAAAGAACGTACATCTTTCTGATGTAAATTTTCTAGAGTAACTTTGGAATTTTTTCAAAGTCAATGTGTTGAAAGAAATCAAATCTGTTGAAAGAAGATCAAATCTGTTGAAATCTGATAAAATCTGTCTAACAAATTTGTTGAAAGAAGGTACGTTTGCTAAAGAACATACACCTTTCAAATGTAAATTTCCAAAAGTGACGACTAATTTTCAAAGTGTATAGGAAATATTGTTGGGCTCATACACGCGGTGATTCGTCTTCAAGAAATAAGGGAAGATGAAGCAGCTGAGTCCTGCTTCTTGAGCATTGCAGTCGCGCCCGCGAGCGTCCGGCCGAGGATTTGCAGGAGCCCGCAGTATACAGCGCGCCTCTTTCCAATGGAGAAGGTGTGAGGTCTTTTATTTGTATAGATGACAGGCCCCGGGACCATAAGTCTTCATAACCGCTTCTGTGGGAACTCCTTGAAATATTGCCTGGTTCTGAGCAAGGCCGTATTATTATTCCCTTGGGGTTCTCTTCATTCGTTTATATCGAGTTTCAAAGCAGATTTTGAGACTGGGGAGCTAAAAATTCAAGTATCTAGCGCAGAGATTCAGACGGGAACCTGAGCTTCACCATCTGCAGTATCATCACGGCTGCGAGAGACGCGTGCTATTCCGCTTCTGAAATACGGACTCAGCGAGAATTTTTTGGCGCAGCGGGAAGGTACCTTATTTGCAATAGAGCACCACGAACTGGCCGTGTTCTGGAGGTGAACGAGTCACTGGACGTAAATGAAGTTCTACAAAATATCTCGGTCTCTTACTTTCTCCAAAGATTACATCAATTTTGTGTCCATCCTCTGCGTGCGTTGACCACAAGTTATGCGTTTAAAAATACGTCAACTTCACCCTAAGTAACGATCGAGGAGACTTCAGTCTTCTGCTCGTGTAGTAATGGAAACAAATGCTCGCTTATCAAACATTCGCTCTTCAAAATTTCGGCTGGCTGTATCACCGCTACAGGAGCGTCAAAGAAAACAGATAACTTGGCATTCTGGCAATGAATTAATAGCTGCATTAAACGGTCCCACGTTTGCAAGTCAGCGGCGGGCAACAGTTCAGCATGAAAATTCATGCGCGTGAGGTAAAGAGCCGGGTTAACGCAAAGCTCACTCCGGATGCAAATAGCATCAATATTTATAGGAGCAGCCACAAGCGAATCAGTGTCAGGAAAAAGCACCTCATAACACGACGCCAGGGGCGTGAAGCTCGTCATCATTCAGTATTGGCACGGCTGAATTTTTTCACGATTGAATCATCATGCATTGAACGATGACAGAAGAGCAAGAAACGCACCTTGTGTGCCAGATCAATGCGAAAATTGTTCAAGGAGGGAGTAGCAGTCGTCGTTTGGAGAGCATAGCTACAGTAGACTGGGAGTAAGTGAAGCGCTTGCTCTGTATGGACGTATTAGAAAGATGGCCCAACAAAGTGCTGTAAAAAAACAGGGAGCGAGGGAGAGGGGGAGGTGGACCTGGGCGGCTTCAGGGAAACGACGAAACTTTACAGAAGGAGAGAAAAATAGCTTGGACAAGATGGCTTTCCTGCGGAATATTTGGGCAGGGTTTCAATAAAGGCAGGAGCGCCACCAAAGGGAGCCACACATCGGCGCTGTGTGCTGGGCTTCATTAGAGCGACTTCTCCTGTGTGGTCTGCTTGCTTGACGGACGGTTGGCTATTCCGCGGGACACTACTCACGACTTGAGTGCTATTCATATTATGCTGATGTGTGTTTGTACTTCAGGAAGACGAGTAGGATATTTGATAAATGGCGTCAGGATGAAGGCTTATGATGACATGTGTTCATGTATCTGCCACGGTTATTTGGACAGTATTGATGAGTGATGTAACGAAAAATTCTTATTCTTTTCTAGCGTACCTGAATCTTTCAATTGTACCCATCAACTTCAGTCTCATATCATGATCCGCATTTGCAACATGAGGAGAGTACTGTACAAGTTTCCCTAAGCCACTTACTGAAGAACGAACCATTTGAAAGTCTGTAGAAATTTCGGTAAAAATTCGTCACCAAAAAGGCTAAGTTTTGTGGGGGTTTAAAGTCTTTGTGTTTGGATTACACATAAGGGGAGTATTTGCAGGCGATCCAGCGCGCAGCCTGTGAAGTCCTGGCTCATTTCTTTCCCCTCTTTCTTAAAAAGAGAACATCTTGTTCCTTTGAACATGGAAACCTCGTCTTGTGAGCGGTACTGGGGGCGGTGAATTTTAATCCTCACTTTAATCGTTACAATAAATATTGGAAAAAAGTTAAAGCCGGCAGCCGCAAAATCTTTCCATTTAGTTGAAACTCTTCTAACTTTTTCAAGTATGATAGAGAGATGCTGTTGTGAGCTACGCAGAAACATCCACAGGTGCATAAATCAACTGAAAAAAAGTAAACTTTAAACTTATACGTGCCTATTGACAGTTTAATGAAAGTAGCAAAGTCAAGAGTGACGTCTCATACTACAAAATTTTTTCAGTTGTTGCCCTGAATACTTAATTGAAAAGTTTCAAAGATTGAACACGAGGCGTCGAAGAAAATCTTATTTTGTGAGGCGTTTCTTGAAGCCCTTGTAACATATATTGCCGGGTGGGACATAAAATTTGAGGGCTTGCAAGTCGTTAGGAAGTAAAAGTTTGCATGCGGCCATCAAGCAAGCCACGTTGCGGCAGCATGCGCCTCACTCTGCATGCAAATACTGCAAACTAGAGCCAGGAATATTGCTGCGACCGCTCCAATATATTACCAGGAGCACATTTCCCTCATCACCGAGAGAGAGAGAGAGAGACGCTTGTCAGCTGATACTCGGTTTGGCTAATATAATTCAGGTCTATTTAAAGGGAGACGCCAGAGAGCCCCTCATTAAGTCATCAGAGATGTTTTTCGGCGCTCGAGTCCCTGTCTCCCTTAGCTGCTCAAAACACACGCTCGTCTGAGCGCCTTGAGTTACTCTGCGAGCGGCGCTGCTCCGTCCGCTGCGCAGAGTCACGGCAAAAGTTGCAAGTGGGATAAGTGTGTGAGCGCTGAACTGCTGATGTTTTGCTCCAGCTCTGAGGCGAACCATTGCGTTTTATCGCTCTAGGAAGGTGTGATGAAGTAAGATAAGTCCGCGTGTAAGTCCACATGTACGTAGTAACATAAGTCCACGTGTGAGTCCACATGAAGTAAGATAAGTCGACATGTAAGTCAACATGTATAGTTAGATAAGTCGACATGTAAGTCAACATTAAGTAAGATAAGTCCACATCTAAGTCCCCATGAAGTAAGATAAGTCCAATTACTCGAACTTGAGAATGAGGCCTTTACTTTGGTGACCAATTGAGTCGTGTTTAAATAGGATTCGATAAGTACGAACAGATATTTATGGAAGCTGTGATAAGAATTAGTTCAAGGTTTAATAGAAATTCACTGCGTTTATGTCGTTAGTGGGAGACAGGGATATTTGAAACTCTAGTTAGCATGTGAGCTTTAAAGTTGAATATCAGAGCTTCTGTCGTCGGGTCTTGAATCAAGATGTTTATCCAGCTGGTGAGGTTGCAGCGCTCTGTGAAATTGGAAAAACTGAGCTAGGCATTCTTCCCAATCTTACGTACGTCCCTGTGTGTGTGTGACAGTTGCGTGTGTGCGATGCATGGCTTCACAAAGCTTCATTGTGCGCTCATGAAGTTTGGTTTACCGATTTGGCGTGAGCAGAAATATCACTCTTATGACTGCTATTTCTATCAGCAAGACTTTACAAGCTGTACTACAGTAAAAATGAAACAAATTGTTAACCCAAATTTACAATCAGCAATCTGCCCAGCAGAGCGCTCAAAAGATTTACCTGTGGTCAAATCTCCAGATCAAAAAAGGCGAAGTTCCAGCAGAGCAGATGAACATTCCAGTGATGAACATGTGGAGCCCAACGATCCAGCAAGCGAGAGTAAACCAACACCATTTTCTCAAGAGGCTCTAAATGACTTGTGCAGGGATCTATATTTAACCAAAGAGAAGAGAGAGCTTCTGGCAACAAAGTTTCAGGAACGTAATCTTCTCGAGAAAGGAGTAAAGATAACACTGTACAGCAAACCTACAAAGAGCTGTTTGCATTGTTAACCATGAAGGATGACTTATGTTTTTGTAATGACATCACTGAACCTTTCGAGCAACTGGAAATACCGTATGATAACACCAACTAGCGACTTTCCATAGTTCTATCCAAGGACAGCATCAAAGCTGTTCTGCTACACAACAGAAAACTCCGCCATCTGTTCCCACAGCTTATAGCGCAGTCATGAAAGAATCACTTGAAAATCTGAAAGCAATTCTAACAAGCATACAGAGTGAAGACCGTAAGAGGCATATTTGTGCAGATTTCAAAGATGTGGCCATGCTTATTGGCCTTCAGTTTAGCTATACTAAATTTTGCTGCTTTCGGTGCTTATAGAACTCCATTGAGCAAGAACTGAACATTAGGTACGCAAGGATTGGCCGATCCAGGATGAAATATAGCAAGTAAAAAACATCCTACACAAACCACTTGTGAAAAGTCACAGAATTCGCTTCCCGCCTTAGCATATTAAACTTGGTTTGTTTTAGCAATTTATCAAAAACCTTGACGAGGAGATAGACCTCTGCATTTGCAAATCTGGCAGAGAAATCCCCTTCCCTAAGTCAAACTAAAATTTAAGAAGGGTTCTTCATTGGTCCCAAAATTCGAAAAATTGTACTTGATGAAACTTTCATTTCACATCTCAAGAGAAAAAAAAATCTTGCATTTTAATCATTCAAGAAAGTGTGTGACATTTTCCTGAGGAAACATCATTCAAAAGACCATGTAAAAGTTGTGAATGATCTGCTGAGTCATTATCACGATATGGGATGTAACATATCTCTAATAGTTCATGTGACCTACTCTCATTTGAATTTCTTTGCGGAGAATCTTGGTGATGTGAGTGGCGAATGTGACAAGAGATTTCATCAGGAAATTTCAGTGATGCAGCAACGATTCGAAGGAAATTGGAGCCCTAGTATGTTGCAATATACAGGTCAGATTTAGAATTTGGGTTTTACGATTGTAGACCCACGAAATAGGTTTTACGTAACATGTACAGTTTTGAACTTTGACCAGTGATTAACTATGCAGTGATTAACTATGCGTCAAGTGTCGAGTGACCAAGTCCAGAGTAGCTCATTTCGCGCGATGTGGTGGTAGGATGCGGCACTCCTGAGAGTCACAGCTTTGACTTCATATTCCGTTCATGTTATATCACTTCTTGACCCATTCAATGTATTTCACTAAGAGTGGCCCCTCCTCAAGAACATTTCAGATAGTTCGTATTTATACGCGTTGAAAATTATTTGTGTATGTCATGAGTGAAACGAAATGGAAACATGTAAAGGGCATACTTGACAGCAATGTTCCCTGCGCTCCCCATGGTGGCCTGAAGAAGAATTTTAGAACTCCATCCAAAAAATCGGTAAAAAAATAGAGTACATATTTGATGCACGTCCAAAGATCTCAATTTGTTAAACAATTTGACGCTAGCTGTGTAGAAGAGATGATGAAAGTAATGAAACTAATAGCTTGCATTATACTGAAAGTGAAACTGTAGGTAGGAATCAATTATATTTTCACTGAAATAACTAACATCGTACAGTTTCAGTTGCATCATGCAGGTTGGCATCGCGTAAAACTGCGGAAAGTTCTACAAAGTTTTTTGAACGAATACAAAACTAATAGTAGTTTTTGAGATAAATCCAGTTTGGCGCTAAGCCACGTGCTTTTTCTTCCGCATTCTTTCTTTGAATAAGAAAACAAAATGAAAAAAATCGCAAGAGGATGCTGAGGTATAAACTTAATTTTTGTAAGCAAGTGAATTAGCATTAATGATCCTCACGAAGGCAAGCACATTGGCACATCAGAATAAAATATTTAAAATGCTTCTTTAAAAACTCAACGCACAAAAAGATCATAAAGGATCAAAAAGAATTTCCTCGGCAAGCAGGAGGACATTTGAAATATTAATCAACAGACTCGACGCGCCAGTACTTCATAAGAAGCAACAAAAATTTTCTCGGTAAGCATAACGACGCATCGAAAGTACACGCTGTGCTGAGCAGTTCAATTGACACGCTATGCAGAGACATTTGACTTTCGTACGACGAAAGATATTTGAAAAAATAAGCAAGAAAAGAAAGGAGAAGGAAAACCGTTTATTTCCATAAAAGGTGATATGTGAAATGTAATACAACACAGTGGATTTTTAAAATTTCTCAATGTAAAGGTCCTTAATTGATTTACAGACCTTAAAAAGTGTACATACATTTGTACGCAGTGGCAGTACATGGTCCTTTGCACATCGTGTGATTCTTTTACAATATGTTTTTTAACCATAAGATGTCATCTCAAAGGAAGATAAAACTTCTGTTCGGCGAAAAATAATTGAAATTCTCCCAACACTAAGTGGTATTGCGTGTATGTACAAATGTATTGCACCTTATATTTGGTTTACAGAACTATCACTGAGGGATTTTGCAAGCATGTACTAATTTATTGTATGATACCTTTAATTTTTATTTGACTCAAAGCGACATCCTAAGTATTTTGATGTCAAAGAAAAAACAGGCCGAGGTGGAATGTGTGAAACTCTTTCTTCAGCAAACCAGTTTATTTCACCATAAAGTCACACGCGATGCCTCAGCAACTTATACATTTGCGGGGACACCGAAATTATTTCATAATGCCGGGACCTGTAAGGACCAGGCAGGGCAGCGCAATAAAATTATGCGAGGCCCAGGTCGTGGGAGCGCAATAAAATTATGCGAGGACCAGGTCGTGGGAGCGCAATAAAATTATGCGAGGACCAGGTCGTGGGAGCGCAATAAAATTAGGCGAGGACCAGGTCGTGGGAGCGAAATAAGATTATGCGAGGACCAGGTCGTGGGAGCGCAATAAA
>JACJUY010001384.1:16356-27782 GCA_014220935.1 Platorchestia sp. MABIK | reverse complement strand
GAAATTATGCGAGGCCCAGGTAGTGAGAGCGCAATAAAATTATGCGAGGACCAGGTCGTGGGAGCGCAATATAATTATGCGAGGACCAGGTCGTGGGAGCGCAATAAAATTATGCTAGGACCAGGTCGTGGGAGCGCAATAAAATTATGCGAGGCCCAGGTGGGGGAGAGGTGGGCGCAGCGCATCCTTCACTATCTCCCCTAATTGACAGGATCGACGAGCCGTTCGACGCTCGCCGCCCTCTTCATTACGGCAGCGCCTAGCGAGAGTTCGGGAGGCAACCGACGTCCGATAATCCGTCCTGTGACACTAGTGAAAAGAAGGAACCTTCATCACTTTCATCTGTTGCTTCTCATCCTGTTTTCGTGCACCAGAAGTGTCGCTGTCGCTCAAAATCCCCACTGTTGTCATGCAGACGGTGCGTGAATGCAATTATTCTTCAGTGTAGAATTGCAGTTTGAGATGGTTATGTCAACGAGCATGTTAATTTTATTCGATGGAGAATGTAAAATATATTTGAGCAAAAAATTGTGGTTTTGGTGTCAAATGTTAAAGCACGTATATTGATTGTTCACTATTATCAGTTAAAACTTACGCAGGTTTGTTACATGCAAGAGGGACTGACAAAAAACTCACGGGCGCATACGAAAAAAAGAAGATATCCCCAAACTTACCCCAAATATAAAGCCAAATAGATTTTTGCTGACGAACTGAAATTTGTTGACCATATGCCAAAAGCAGGTTTTCCGATACAGCGTTAAAAAGGTTCTAGTACAATAATACGCAAATGGACTCCAGATGAATGAAATTTGAAGCTGAAGAAAACACAGTTCTGTTGTGCCAACCCCCTAACGCTTCTACTCAACCAAGAAGGTCAACCTGGAGAAACTTCTAAGAAAAGTCCCTGATACATCGCTCTGTATCTTGGGTCAAACCAACCGAGAATCATTAGGGGCATCAACTGGTATGATCAACTAAGAAGAACCTGGCATCGATTGCGATTCCTTAACATCGTTACGCAGCTGACCAACCAATAGTCGCAAACTTAATTTAAAAAAATACTAATCAAAACTGAAGGAAAAAAGGATCCAATTACTGTTTGGTTTTTTCAACATTGCTTGTACAATTGAATTGAATTGAATACTAAATTTTAATTATTAAGCTTCAGTTTTGCCTGCTGCAGTCAAGGTGTTAATACCCAAAGCGAATGAAACACGCGTTTATTAGACGAGTGATACGAGAGCACAGTTCGCATTGCAGATCTACAAGCTCGTGAAGCCTCCCTGGCTGCTCGATATGCCGTCCGTTTAAAAGGCTGAAAAATGAAGTTTCAGCGAGTGACTTGTTTTCCTTTGAAGGCTGCAAATGCGAGGAGGGCAGCAGCTGCGGCAGCGCCTTGTTATCAGTTAAATGGCAGGACGGGCAGAGGCTCGTCCGTAATGCTAGTCGAGCCTCTCGTCGTAATAGTCTCGAGGCTGACAATCCCACTCATTTTCCCTTCTGTGCTCCTAATTATCATTGTTGTATTATTCGAGGAGAAGTAGCCGGTCTCTCAGCGGCGGGCACAATGGACACATTCAGCTGCTGAGAGCCTGTCATCTCGCCGCTCCGCCACCACTGGGCCAGCGCTGGACCGACGTTAGCGTGTGGCCTCACTTCCATCCAAGTCCCGCCCAAGCACTGGGCCTTTGACTGGCCTCACCGAGTCTGTGCCTGTTGACTAATTCCTTTTATCGCAGCAACAGATGCGCAAAGGCTGTTTATCGTACCTTGGCAGCCGCTCGTCTCGGCCAAGCGAAGAAAAACGGCCAATTTTGCCTAATAAATGCACGCATTATGCTCGACGGCTGCACAAAATTTTCGCCTCTCAATGAGGTGTGAAAAACTGCAAATTTGCCCGTCATTTTTGCGCACTGCGTTATCGGAAACTGAAACTTCGAACGCAAGACAAGGTCAGTGAAACAGATAATAACGATAGCACCTACGCGTAGAAACTATGCTTCAGGAAAAAAATTGTGGTATAAATCTGGTAAATAAAATGTAGAATTGAGCTTTCGATTAAACAATTGAATTATGCAGTACTGTTGCAAGGGCATTACTATTGAGTTGAGCTCACATAAGGTTCAAATTTTTTTTTATATTCCAGAATTTTCTCAGGTTTAATATTCAACAGGAAGAGAAGCTGGCTAGAGAAATAACAGAGCACTGGAACAAATTGTACATATGTTCAGTGAATATAAGTTCGAGCAGTTTTCACACACCTTTATATCGATTTTCATAAACACAATTAGCTCCATGGTACGCAGAGAGCAGCACTGTGCTCTCAATAATTCATTTCTAAGTGTATTCAAATGTGTCTGATCACCAAGCTGAGGGAATCACTTAAAAAGTTTGGAACCTTCTTCACTGCATGAGAGCTTCAAAATCTTGATGATAATGAATTTCAGACCATGATACTCGTACTTTCTCCTCAGCTATGAGGAGAAATGGCTTAGGATGAGGCTAAATTTATCTTTTAATTTTTTTTAAGTAAAATGTACGCCCGAAATGTTCTATCGAAGTCTATTAGATAGCCTACAGCCATGTGCACCGTTAATTATAAATATAAAACGAGTAAAGGGTGTATTTTATTATTCAGCTTCTGTTTGCCAACTATGCAGACGAGATTTTTTCTCAACCCCGTTCCTCATTAACGCTTATTCTGTTATATTCTCACGATGTAACTGCCCTACATCTTTAATAATAAAGAAATCACTACGAGGAATACTGAAATGCTACGCCTGGCCAACGACTTTCATCTCCTCGAAAAGAACCGCATGCAAAGATATACTCTCGCGGATCAGCACAACTTCGAGTCAACTCCACAATCTGCCTCTCGTGCCATTTCACGAAACATNATGTAATTCTTGTATTTGGAATCTTAATCATACAGCATATTATTCATTTCTATAGATTGAATGCGGGATCCTAATTAATGTTTATCACTATCGTGGGCTTTTCACTTATTAACAAGCAACTGCTATAGTAACAAGTCTGTTCGTAACGTGTATGTTCGCTAACGTAGGAGACGCGCCCTGGCCATGAAGCCGGGTGTGCAAGGGGAGTCTAACGCAGGGGTTCGTCAGAGGCAGTTGTCAAGGCACGCTAAATAACTTAGACATTGAAGAGAAACGATACAAAATCACATAAACCTATTGGTGTCTTCCTCTGCGGTTCATCGCCTTTGGCGATGAACCCGCTTTGTTTTGAACGATTGTAAAAGTGACAGTTGACTCTAAATTAACTGGAGATTCGACTTGTTCTAATTAGTCGCGAATCGTATCGTAAAAGCAGCCAGCCTCCTCCCACTTACTTCATCAACGCCAAACTGGATCCTGCAGATAAGTTGAACATATTTACTATGTGTCTAACCAGCTTCTCCCTCAACAGCATCGTGAATATTTAGATGTCAGCGTTAATAGCGAACCTTTGGAATCTTTCGTGTCTTTAATTTCCTTTGTAAGTTCGGAAGAGATGACAATGAAAAGAGACGATGAAGAGATGACGACGATAATGAGAAATAATGATAAAATGCACATTAATAAAAGCCTTCAGCTCTGACCTCACGCTTACCGAAGAACAAAGATAATTGATTAATTATGACGACCGTTATTGATAATTGATTTACTAAAAATATTATTTGCCCAAATATCGGGCTGGTGGCAGCTCCAATTACACTTTATCATGATTAATAAAGAGTAGAAAATAGAGAATGTGACGAATAAAAATGTCACGACAATTAAATAAAAATGAAAAAGAACATCCATTACGATGACAGCAACGTGCAGACAAGACGAATAAAACAATTCAAGAGCACAAAAAGTCAGAAATGGCATTGTAAAAGTTCAACCATCTTAACGTCTAACTGAGATCTTGCTTAGAACTACAACAAGATCACAAGTGTTGAATAAATTCATAATATCCGCGAACACAAACATCATTGAAGCGCTGCTGTCAATCTTCTGTTTTAGTAAAAAAACTCAAACAAAGGCGATTGAGAAGCATCTGCTCAGATTTGGTATTTTGCGATTTAAATTTAACTGAGAATCAGTAACTTCATCCTAACAGAAATAATATCGTCATGATGAATACGTGCAGTAGACCCACAAACAACAAGACGAGCGAAACGAAAACAAAGAAAGTGAAAGCTTTATCGTAAGCGCGTATTTGCGGATAGGACAGAAGAAGCCCAGCAAGAGCAGCCCGAGTGTCCAGTCCAGCAAATTGTGCTCATGGAAACTGGAATTTATGACCAAAGTTCTCCCAGTTGAAAACTTTTGGAAGCATCGTCCACTGCCTCCGAGGCAGCCGCCTTCAGAGTGCTCCACTTCTTCTGCCCCCAAGCCCACTTCCGGAGCTGTTTTCACAACACAAGCCTTCCTCTTTTTGGGCCTCGTCCTTTGTTGGGGCTGCGCTACCGCTGACTCCTGCTTGTCGCACTCTAACTCACATATCATTGAATTCGTTGATGGTAGCAACAATCTTAACCAGCCTTCGTTCTTCGCAAATGAGGAACAGTGCAGATAGTGCAGAGGAAGATGTTGAGGAATGAAAAACCTTTGTTGAGGCTGCTCTACCACTGACTCCTGCTTGTCGCACTCTAACTTACGGATCACTCAGTGATCATTGCCTATTTTTCATTGATGGTAGCAACGAATTCATTGATGGTGGGAACAACGTTAACTAGCTTTCGTTCTTTCCAAATGAGCAACTGTGCAGATGTTGATAATTCAATGACTACTGACTCTTGCTTGTCGCACTCTAACTCAGTGATCATTGAATTCATTGGTAATAGCCCAACTTCATCTATGGTAGAAGTTTATTTTTAAAATTCATGGGTAGAGTAGTTAAATTTATCGTTCCCGAATGATTTTGTAATATTCATAACCTGAATGATTAAACTGATCTTTTGGCGTTATTTTTTTGCAGAATTCATGACCTCGATTATTAAATTTATCGCTTGGAATTTTTTGTATTATTCATGTCGTTTCATCATTAAATTTATCGCTTCAAAAATATTTTTTTAATATTCATGACCTCAACCAATAAAATTATCATTCAAATGATTTTTTCGCAATATTCGTTACTTCAAACAATAATTTCATCGTTTACAAATAATTTTCATAATACTGGAAATGTAAACAGCGTAACCTCGAGACGACGTGACGATGGCCTGTGCTGGTATCAGCTCACTCGGAAGGCGGCTGGCATCGATCAGGTGAGCGCAAGAAAAGAAGCTGAGGAAGCAAACATGGAGGATGAATGATAGGATCAGAGGAAGAAGCATTTAGCGGTCGCTAAAAAAATATACCTCTTCCGACCAGCTGAGTTTTTGTGTTCGAATCCAATATTGTGTGTTTGAAGTTTCCACCAGTGAATTGATCCTAAAAACGTTGATCATTTTGGTTAACGGCTTGTGTTTTTTCAAATCAAAATTGTCGTTGTGTTGCACTGAATGCGAAGTGAATGCGTTTATGCCGATTTTCCAATCCGATAATTTGTGTTTGAGGTTTCCGGTAGTGAATTGATCCTAAAAACGTTGATTACTATATTTTGGTTCACGGCTTGAGCCGTTCCAAATCAAAATTATCGTTGTGCGTCACTTGGATTTTTGAAATGCATGCGTTTACATTGACTTAAAACCACGGGTTTCTTCGTTCGACTCTGTGCTAAGAATGAAGACAGAATGCAAGCACTCAGAGACGGGAGAATACGCCTTGTTGCGTCTGTTTTTGCGTGTGCAGAGCAGTTACATCTGCACAGGCCCACAAGCTTTGCACTGTTATTTTAGCTCCACCAATTTGCCTATTTTTGGGAAAGTTTACCAAGTCGAGCAGGTATTCCGTAATGGAGAAAGTATTTTTTGGGTTCGGAGTAAGAGGAAATGTATTAGGCTGGGGGAAGGCGTCATATCTGCGGACTGCGCAACTCAGCAGAACTTATGCAAATGAGTTAATAAGCAGCGCAGCGGCGCAGCGCGCGTGCTGGTAAGCCACCTCCTGGCTGCCGGCCGACGCTCCAAACAAAACATACTTGCGTCTGCTAATTTATGCATGACACCGCCCATGTTACACGCTCCACACGAGTTCTTGTGGCCGTGAACACGAGCTAATTAAGAGGCCTCCATTGCTGCTCCTCATGACGGCTGTAGAGTTACTTCCTTCCGCTAGGGGAAAACCGCAGCAAGTTCGCACGATTGGTAAAAATAATCAAGCCCACTTTTGCCTCACAAAAATAAGGGAGGTGATGCACATGGAGATCAAGTTTCCATATTTATTGACCGATGCACGCAAGTGTATGATCGAGCCCTACACTTGTCTTGGTGATCGGGTGATGAATTAACATTACATTGTTTGTAGCTGCTGTAACAAAGGGTTCTGTACTGTAAACTGTACCCAGCTGTACTGTGTTCGAATAATCAACGGTACCATGAACCTGGCACACGTTGTGTGGGAGCAAACTGATCCAAAATAAAGGTACTACCTTCCATTTCGAGTACTCATTTTTAAATGTCACACTTAAGCGGAGGGACTTGTATAAATGTTGCAGTGGATATACGCGTCGTAACCAGCTTGAATTATCTTCAATCGTCACATATTTTTAGCGTCGAGCCATTACACTCGATATTTAACGTAGGCTGTGAATTTGTGACGCAGTTCCAGGGGGAAAATTTCACTCCCGGTGACCTGAAAATTCGTAGCGAAATAACTCGTGTCGTCACAAAAACACGCGAGGTCTTTCTTTCTGGCCTCTACACGCACTCAGCAGTGATACAACTCGAGCATTTTCTGCTACATAAATGAGACTAGTGGCCGTTATGAAACACTGGAGCCAAGAAATTCCCGGTATTTTATGGAAGCAGAGCTCTATGTACAGCACCGCGGTACATCAAAATATAAAGCAGCACTGCACGACGTACGCCCGGGAGCACAAAGTGCTTCGTTTTACAATGAAGGATTTTACAGCAGGCAGGCAGGTCACGAGTTGGCTCTCGCAGTTCACAAGCGAACGAGCGCTCGTTCATTATGAAGTTTTAGGCTCCAAGTTCCCATATAGGAAGATGGAGCTGCTTCTTAATTACCTCACGAGCCGAGAAAACTCGCCTCATACTTCAACGATGAATTAACTCCTCGAATTCCCATAACGACCGCCGTCAAGCGCCTGCACATCTTCCTGTTTTATATCGTGTGAAGAACGTTAACGAGACCCTCCGTAAATGGCACCTTCTTTATTGCTAACAGTTTCTCTTCCCACATTTTATGAACATTTTATTCTTGAAACACTCATATTTGGGAGCTATGCTATCAAATAGTTTTTAATATGAGTTTCTCAGCAACAGACGGATGAATAAAACAAGAAATTTTTTTTCACACACTCAGACCCAATTAAATTCATGCCGACTGCAGTCACTAAATCTCCGCTCACAACGAAGCTTGAATTTTGGCTTTCAGAAGATAATTTCAAATATTAATACTCACATACCATTATTTAGGTGCGAGTAATATCACTATCTCCATGAGCTTACAATGGTATCCTCAGGCCGGCTATGCTCTCATCAGCAGGCTGCCACGTGTACCACTTGGCTCTTCTAATCGAAGGCTGCGGATTTTCACCTATACAATGTTAGCTTTTTTAGCGGTCGGTTGGTTTTTAGGCGCTTCTCGCTAATTGCCAGCTCGGAAAATGCTCCCTGTTCGGCGCTGCTTTTTATGGTGTTCCATAAAATTGCGACTCGAAGAAGTTTTTACTCGCGCGCTTGACGCTATTGCGGCGGCCGAGTCAGGAGAAAGAGGCTCTCGTGCTGCGCTCCGGACACGCTCACGGGTACCCACGCTTCTGTGACCAGCCTATTTACTACCGTGCTTACATCGCTTCCTTAGCGTGATTTGCTCTGGTCATTACTGTGCACTTGAAGGGTCATCAACACTTGAAGAACCCTATTTTTCGCCCATAGCGCCATCAATAAATTAGCGTCACTATCACTATGTAATGTTTATTCACAGATTCAGTGTCAATTATTCATCACTACTGTGGGCTCGAAGGATCCTCTGCACTTCGAGAATTCCATTTTTCTCCAATGGAGCCATCAATAAAGATGCGTTTATAGGTTCACAGATTCAATGTCAATTATCCATCAGATCATAATTTTTTAATAATTTTCAATTTTGCGAAAGGTTGTATCAACTTTAATTGTAGAACAAGTCTAGGTTATAGTCATCAGCTGGTACTGAGAATAGAATGCGGCGGATTTTCAATGAACGCGATCCAATACTAATTCATCTCACTCGCGTTTTATGGGCTGAGCCGCGGTAACGTGTTTCTTAATTTGATATCCTATAATGATCAACATCCTAAAAGTCAGAGTTCATTATTTCGCTTCCTCCAAAGCTAACTTTTACTGGATCGCTTCATAGTATCAGCTTTTTATGTATTACTCTTAAAACGAGGAAATGCTTCCAAAGCACGCACGAATTTGCAATGTTCCCATGGCAGCGTCGATGCAGGCAGGAAGTGAGAAACTGAAAAACGAACACGATTTGATCCTGCATCTATTTCGGTGCTGCAGCGTTAGTTTCTTCGGCCAGCCGAAGATCCTGAAGCTTTCATTCCTGCTCTTCCCAGTGGTCTGTTATCACTCCATTCTAGCAGAAAGAACAGAACTCCTCATTCTTCTCATTTCAGAACTTTCAATTTAACTAACATTTAGGAAGAGAGGAACTGAAAAAATGAACACGATTAGGCCCTGCATTTATTTCGGTGATGCTGCGTTACTTTCTGGCTGAGGTCGCGAAGTCTCAGTGGCGGTCGAATTGGCCGTGACTAGCGACTACACCGACTTGAACTTTCAGGCGAAGATTTTCGTTGGCTCACTAACACACAAATCCTTTAATGTTTTCACGGCCTCCTCAAATGACTTTCTGGACGAACCAACCTGAACTTTGTAGGACTGAGCTATCAAGAAACCTTCGGTTAGAGCTGCGCCTCATCAAGTCCAGGAGTAAGCAGCTCCTGGGACACGAAAATAATACTTCAACTGCTGACCCCTAATTTTTTTTATTTGACCATGCGAATGATGAGTGAGGGAATCAGTGAGTGCTACCGAGTACTACATTGCATTACTGTCTATCCTCGTGTTTACATCATCTCATGCGACGGACGTTCAGATCATGGAGATAAAAATTGGTCAGTTACGCTTCGAGTAAGATGCTTGACTCAAGTTGTGAATAATTGCTAACAGGTGGGGCTAATTTTCATCCGCATTACTTGAGATTCGCATAAGATGTCGTCGTACACGTAATGGACAAACAATTCTTGCAGTGGCAGACCAGCTTTCCTTCCTCCGTTGGTGGAATAAAATTCAGAGACTAGGTTAAGTGTTCCGTAAATTTGTCTCTGCTCCTAAAATTTACAAAACGTGTGTACCAATCGCATTATATTCAAACTTTGTTCGGGTTAAACATACAAAATTGTAAACCTGACAGCCTGAGAAGTCCCTGAACTTATTCGGATCCACAACCAGCTTATTCAAATGAGTCTATCGTGACAGCTTTAAGAAACAACCTTCTTGAATTCTTATGCATGCCAAATGAATTTTTTAAATTGTTTAAATTTACTGAGTGATACTTCGGCGCTCTGCTGAATTAGGCGTGTCTTGTCTTCAGAAATTTTGATATATAACGCATTTCTCATACAAAATTCAGAAGATATGATCATTAGTAACATAAATTCATGCTGAAATCAAAATTAGATGCTCCGTAAGATTTGGCATCTTATTTTTACTATTTAATCCTTCTGCGAGGATGGAAGTCATCGATTTATCTTTTTTTACAAAAATACGCATATTTGATGACATAGATATTAATCACATGGACATAATAGAATTTGAGATATTAAACCATAAAATTTGAAATTTTCTCACAGATAATGTCCTAAAGCTTCAAAATCCTCTTGAAGAAATTTGAATCTTTTAACTAGTGAGCGAATGCAGTCACTCCTTGTAGGTTTTAACAATACGTAAAAACATATGGTAAAATTGATCAAATCTTCTTGATTTTTCATTCAAGAATGTCTCGAAGATCTTCATCCCTGTGTGCGCTGGAGTGCTGGAATAGGGCTATGTTCCGTCGGTTCGCAACAAAACTTGCTTCAGCAAGCGCCAGGTAAGTACGTATAAATAAAATCAAGCACAACGCAACTTTAGCTCAGCTAATACATTTTTTGGCATGGTAGCTGGATAAAATTACTGTAAAACAAACGGTAATTCAACTCGCAGACTTTCTGGAATCAAATCCCATTAGCGTTTAAGAGAGTTGAATTTTAATGCCCATGACCCCCGCCCAAGCGGTCGACTCCTTTTTGTAATGTTTGTTACGGTTGACTTAGCGGTAGACTTCTTTTTGTAATGTTTGTTACGGTTGAGTTGGCGGTTGACTTCTTTTTGTAATGTTTGTTATGGTTGAGTTAGCGGTTGACTTTTTTTTGTAAAGTTTGTTACGGTCTCTGTGTCTTGAATAATAAGCCCCACCTTCCAGCATACGAGAGCTGCACGCGGTGTATGATGTTTACGACAGCCTATGTGTCTTAATTCACCAGCCCATAGTGTACAAAAGTGAGAGAGTCATTCATTTGTTCATTGCTGATCGCCATACAACGCGTACACGATGACACGTTACCTTGAACATTATTCCAGTAGCTCTGATCAGTATGGGATCTTGTACAGAGCGCAACAGTCATTAGAATGTGACTGAATTTGTCGCAGCTGCTATGAACGATGGTAGCTCATTATAAAGTGAAATATTAGACAATACGCCTGGATTTTCCTACACCACATAACCAGAACTCAGCACAACACTGAGGCATGACATAAATGTACCATAAATTAGATCAAACCTGTCAACGTAACACGAAACAACCTTGGTTCAGTGCTCAAGTATCTCATTTCAGCACTATGCACCAACATCTTACATCACCACCACCCATCATCACCTGACTTGAGCACCTCACATCACCACCACCCATCATCACCTGACTTGAGCACCTCACATCACCACCACCCATCATCACCTGACTTGAGCACCTCACATCACCACCACCCATCACCACCTGACTTGAGCACCTCACATCAGCACCACCCATCATCACCTGACTTGAGCACCTCACATCAGCACCACCCATCATCACCTGACTTGAGCACCTCACATCACCACCAGCAGCAACAGCAGCACCAGCAGCAGCACGAGAGGCCGCACCAGCAGCACCAGCAGCAGCACGAGAGGCAGCACCAGCAGCAGCACGAGAGGCAGCACAAGCAGCACGAGAGGCAGCACCAGCAGCGCCGCGATGGCGCCGAGGTCATCAGAAGAAGCTTTTGGCTGCTCCGCCACTCT
>JACJUY010001384.1:1873-16290 GCA_014220935.1 Platorchestia sp. MABIK | reverse complement strand
AAGCCAACTTTCATTGCTTGCTCAAGTCCCCTAAACAGTTCTCCTTCCATGTAATTTAGATCTGCAGAAGGGGCACAAGTTTTTTTTTTGCCATTAGAGAAGCAAAAGGTCGCTGGCCGCCGGCAATGGGATTTAGTACTTTTCAAAACTTGATTATGAGACACGGCACCAGAAAGGCCATGCGACAGTGGCACGCCTGAGAGCCGGTCCAAGCTACCTCCAGTTCTCAAGCTTCCTCCTCCTCCACCTCCTACTCCACACGCTAAGTTTTAACGAAAAACCTAAAGGAAGTTTGCCGGCAATACAATTAACTTCTAGCTTACCTAGTGAGTTTCCGGGAGCTCGCTTTTTTGTTCAGGGATAAATTTCTGCGCTGGATGTTACTCTGAGAATGGCTTGGTGCAGGGACGCTTGAAAGCAGAGGCCTGCACTCGAGCCGTTATGGAAACATTGTTGCAGCTTTGACTGTTAAAGAAAGCCTGCTCGCCGATCACTTGGAATTAGTGGCAGCGCGGAGACTCTGTGGGCTAAGATTTGACCGCAGCATCTGGGCTGGTATCTGTTTGAAGTCACAGCGCTCTATTGTTTTCTTGCTCTGAGTACGGGAAGGCGTGTCTCACAAACATTGCATTACAACACAAACTATGATCATTTGAAGAACTATCTGCAAAAAATGCGAGGTTTTCTTCGCAAAAGGAGCCATTGAGTTGTTTTCAAGAACGTAAAGTTTTCAGAAGGCACGTTCCTAAAGAAGCTTGACTTCAACAGCTAGAATTCACGAGAGATTTGTATCTTGACAGACCGCCGTGCATTATATAAATCACAAAACGAAAAAATTCCTAACACCGCAGTCACAAAGAAGAAAGTCTGTCTGTGACCCTCAAAATTTACGTTTTGTTCAAGATATAAAACCCACAACGACTCAAATTTTCACAGTAACATTTTCGTCGGCATAAAACATTTAGAAGACACAGCAGCAAAGGTGAGGCTGACATCGACCTTGCGCAGCTGGAGCAGAGCGTCCGGTTTCCCTTCAAAGCTCTTGATCTTTGGTCGGGAGCACTTGCTTCATCTGTCGGAGAGTAATTTATGCGTGTCTTGAAGTACGGAGGCTTTATAGTTGCTGCACTGGAGGTATGTATTAACTGTGAGGCCTGAAGGTAGAGTTGCCGTGGGCGAGTTAGGCGAGCGAGTGCCGTGACCGAGAGGCTTGTTAGCAGAAGCCTTTTCCATGCAGATGATGAGCTGCGGCTCCGGCCACCAGCAGCCGCCCCAACAAGGCGCTGGCGGTGCCCCATTAAGACGCATTAGACCCACACTGGCATGCTGGAGAAACTCTGCTATGCAGATGAGCACTTCGCACAATTTCCATGTTGAGTACGGCGTACGCGGGCCTAGTGTGCTCAATAAAGGTGACACTTGTTGCCCGCTCTTCCATAATGACGCCGGCCTCCGGATCGCGAAGAGGGTTCTAGGTCCCGCCATCTAACGCCATCGTATGGCGTTCCTGATGGCGAATTCTAACACCCTGCGAAAATTCGATTAGTGGGGATAAAAATTTTTGGAGTACTCAAAGTAACTCATCACACTCGAACCCTTATACTCCATTTCTTGAACTTTTTCAATTAATTCCAACACTCACGAGAGAAACCAAAAGAATCATATGTTTTTCTCAGCATGCATGGATAAAAACCATGCGGTTTCTGCAGAAGTGCTTGAACATTTCCCTAAGAAAACCCCGCTCTCCAGGAGCAAAAATCAATAAAGGGAGAAGACGACGCTCAACAAAAGCTCGGTCTCTCGAGTGACTTTTCCAGGAAAATCCTTTCGTTTTTCTTTTGGCGTGCACTCCATTGGCAGCCTATCCAATTTGGGGGAGTTGTCGGGACCAGCAAAAGGGGGCACGAGCGGGTCGCTTTCTGACGTGCAATGGTACGCCACATCTGATGCAGGGCGAAGCAGTCTTGTGATTCTGATCTGGCGTATTGCTGCTGTGTGGTGTGGTGCTTTGCCGGAGGCTTTGGTGGTGGACGTATTGTGTGGTGTGATGCTTTCCCAGAGTTTTCGGCGCTGGATGTGCAGTGTGATCTGTTTCCTGTGTGCTACTGCACGGGTTGTGTGCTGCGTATATGGATTACTTCTATTGATACGGTATATCATAGTCAGAGTGCTTGGTACTCATTTAATCGCTTGGTATAAATTTAATCGTGGTTACAGTTCAAACACCAATCTGCTGCAGAGAGTCCTGTTACTGACGATCCCTTTAAAGCGTGCAGTACGCTACTGTATCTAGCTTGACACTTTGATCCCGACGTGAGCCGCCTGTGGACATGGAGGTGATTTTTATAATGCTTCTGACCCACCAGTAGTAGCACACTCAATATTTGTGAGTACTTCATCCAAGCTAAATGAAGACACGATCCAGGGAATGTTTGCTGTTTTAAAAATTGCTTCTTTGCAATTGATCTTCAATATGGGGTAAATGTTGAACTTCAGTTCAACCCCCCGCAATCAACGTGCTAAAGGTCCTGTATTGACGCGAGTACCGTATTTGCCTTATAAGAAGATGAAATTTCAGCCCCTTCGTATCTTACAGATCACATTTTACCCCCACTTTTCACCTCAAATGATAAGCTTATCTTAGATGCATTCAGTCTGCTTACTTTAAGTTCTGTCAGTATTCTATTTCCTAAATGTCTCTCCCCAAAAGAAAATTTCCTTATGGAAAACAGTCGTCTATCAATTTGTTCTGTCCACAGTTATTGTTTAACAAAGTTGCCGTTTTAAGTAAAAATTTTCAAAGTAGCACTCTAAATACGACAATGCAACGCACCTAAAAGCAGCATTTCATCAGGAAATACGGATCCACTCAAAACAATTTTTTGTGCGTAGTCTGTCTGGGACAAGGGTTCCCAACCTGGGGTGCGAGAAAAGTCTAGATAAATAATAGGAAACTGGCTATATGTTGGCATTTTTACTTCAGGGGGTGCGAGGTTCGAATGAAATTTCATTAGGGGTGTGGGGCGAAAAAAAGATTGAGAACCCCAGGCCAAGGCGAACAATACTTGAAAAATACTCATTAATTAGATACTCTTAAAATCACATCATGATAACGAAGCAAGGCTGCACTTTCGATCCTTGAAACAGCTTGCTGCCATAGAGGCGGTGTCGAAAGAGATTGATCATCGAATAACATTCCACGCCTNACGTTCTGGTTATCACTTGTATTTTTGCAGTTGAAATCAAACGTAAATATGAATTTTTTTCTGAACAAAACTTTCTCTACCCAAATTCAGCCAGCGCTCCAGAAACTCCAACATTGCTCAACGCGAAAACTTCTAGAAAAATATTTACGTGCAAGAACGCTGGTGAAATTCTGCTATTCAAAAGTGAATCTTGCTAAATTGAATGCCCTGTGAAGAAAAAATAGCTGTAAGAGCCTGCAGACGACATGGCTTATGAGCTGTGAGATCTGCCGAGCTTCAAATCAATGAGCAAAAATTTGAGAGCAAAATTTCTGAGTATCTGAGAAGATTTGATTTGATTATGGATTGTAGATCATCAGTTGTGAAAGGCTAGACTGAAATGTAAATTTTACACATTACTCACAAATTCCCTGTACACTGAAATGTAAACTTTAAAGATTACCCCCAAATTTCATGAATTCTGGATAACACTGAAATGTAAATTTTAAAGATTACCCTCAAATTTCATGATACTGGATAACACTGAAATGTAAATTTTAAAGATTACCCCCAAATTTCATGATACTGGATAACACTGAAATGTAAATTTTAAAGATTACCCCCAAATTTCATGATACTGGATAACACTGAAATGTAAATTTTAAAGATTACTCACAAATTTTCCGAATACTGGATAACACTGAAATGTAAATTTTAAAGATTACCCCCAAATTTCATGATACTGGGTAACACTCAAATGTAAATTTTAAAGATTACTCACAAATTTTCCGAATACTGGATAACACTGAAATGTAAATTTTAAAGATTACTCACAAATTTTCCGAATTCTGGATAACACTGAAATGTAAATTTTAAAGATTACCCCCAAATTTCATGATACTGGATAACACTGAAATGTAAACTTTAAAGATTACTCATAAGTTTTCCGAAGACTGGATAACTCGAAGGCCTGGGTACTGAGCTGAAATGAATGTGCTGGAGCGTGTGACAAGGAACAGACGACTGTATACGTGATACTCAATGCGTGATTGATGTCGAATGCATGCGACTTGGGAGCATGACATGGGAGCAAACCGAGGATGAGCAAATTGGTTTGTTGCTGCTACCGCATTTCATTCTATACATATTGAAAAGCTCAACTGCTCACGAACGAAAATAAATTGTAACTGATGGAAAAAAATTGAATCTATAAGTCTACTTGATTTTTGTGTGAACTTTTTCTTCTTTCAGAGACGAGACGATACCGTGTAAGTGAAACCCTGTCAGTGAAACCCTGCCAGTAAGTGAAACCCTGTCAGTGAAATTATTCAAGCAGATAATTGGGTCATACTTAACGGTTATCAGCTGTTAATTTTTAACTCGTACCACAATCGTCTTTTTTTTTTGCAGCCCATGTACCTATACCTTTGGTAATTATCTATTCTAATGCTCAAGTGCATTTACGGTCAGTTTCCAACTAGGGGTAAACATTTAATTTCGCCCATGACTTTTTACTAATCTACCACAAGTAAATTGAATTCCAGGACCTGTGTCTATTCCTCCTTTTCCTATTTCTTGTCTCTCTCTCTTTGCTCTTCTTACTGAAAATCGTAAGCACATTCTTTATTCTTCCTAAAGCTGTGACAATTTCCCCTTGTTTTTTCTCCCAAACAAGGCGACATCACTGAACTGTGGGCTCATATCACTGCCATCATTCCCCATTTTCATTTCACTCTGAAGTTCTACGAACGACAATGCAATGCTTGCATTCCATCACCCGTTTGCCTCAGCAGTCATGGCCCTGGCTTTTGTTTCCTTGCTCGCCCTTTTCCTAACACTCCTTGCCCTGGCGCCTGTTTCCATGCTCNTATGCTCACCCTCTTCCAGCTTTTGGCACAAGCGCCGCAGTGATGACACGAGTCGGCCGCAACCTCTGTTTCCGCGCCACCACCTCACGAAAGCCTCTAACGTCGCCACCAAATCGACTGTGCGGTTCCATTCAATGACGGGAAAGGGATTGAAATCAGGACTGAATAGCGTGCATATTGCGCCCAAGGATTTGCAAGGAGGTGCCGTTTTACTTTAGTGCCGAGATCTACAGTACTTTAGCTTTTTCCTTGCCACCGCCGCTCACGAGACTTGCTGACTCAGGTCCAGAATGAATATTGGCAAATGGCGAGTCTTTTGCGTTACTTTAGACAAGAGAATTTTGAGACAAAAATCGTTCCGCGTTGCCTCTCGAAGCTGCGGTGCTCTCAGCACTTGAGTTCTTTGCTCGTGAAAACTTTAGTATTCTCATTTTTTTTTCTTCTGCTTGAGCACTGTCTACGCAACTTTTTACACGATCATTTTCGAGTGAACCGTTATAACACAGATTGATATAATCGAAACGAACATGATTGAAAATACTCATGATGACGTTATTGACAAAAATTATCATTGGCAACATTTGTGTGACAAATACATCATCGATTTTAATCATACTGCGAACACAAAAAAAATCAAATTTTTTATATTCATGCAAACGAGATTTTAATTGCAGTCCAACTTGGGAAACTTTTAAGACAATGAAATTGTCCTGATCAATAAAGAACCACTGAAGACCAACTGTTCTCTACATTTAGGGGACAGCAATCGAAATGTTGGATAATTAACATCAAAGGTGTTGATAGAGTACCTCTGAACACTGTCGGAGCCTGACAGTAAATCTTCATTGAAATGTTTGGTCGATATTTCAGTTGTTTCTCCTAGGTTACCCTTTCCTCTTCTGCAGCTTATACAAGTCTCCATAAAGGCCACAGAAGTACATTGTTTCTTAAGTCTAGTTCAATGGTCAAATTTGAGCATAGCTACCTGTGAGCCCGAATAAATTCGGGCTCACCGCATCTCTAGCATCTCAGTTCCAGCGAGTTCTCACTTGCTGAACACCAATTTTGCGTTCAAATTCAATAATCACGAAAATTCTTCGTGTCTGGGAATTGTGTTGACAATTGGCATCGTATAGCGAATGTGATCATGAACATACGATACGAATTACAAACTGTAACCCAAAATCTATTTGAAGAAAGTTTCATTTTTTTTAATCCGATCGTATTCACATCACAGGAAAACAATCGTTAAGAGCTGTTGTAACAAATACAGGACAAAAACGGTTCAGAAAATGTTAAAACTGTACAAAAAAATTGACAAAACATTTAACAAAGCTTGAAATTTAGGTCGAGTTTGCGGGAATACTAGAGAGGAAATGGAATTGGGGAAATGGTTGCCCATGTTTTGGACAACGTTGCTGCATGACCTGAGCGTGACATTTCCCCTTCCAATTTCCATAAGACGAAACCATGCAAGAAATAAAGGCGTAAACTCATTATTGCAAGAATTGAAATCTTTAAAGCGATCTGAAAAACTGAGCGCACACTCTTATATATCGTTCTTGTTGTACAATTTTCTGGTTATAAATGCAGGTTTTCACTAGTCCTTCTAGAAATAAAATTTATGTTCTTCTTATGAGTTCCATGGGATGTGAAACGCATTGCACCATAAGAGCATCAAATTTAAGCATGTCAAAAATAATTAGAATTTTTAGGCGCACAAACAATTCACCGGTAACTATTTTTATAATGCGGCTCTCGCTAGAAATATTTTGTAACAATTCAAGGAATCGGATCCTGTTATCATACATGTGTTGATCGATCACGCTGCTCGCTACCTCAATACTCACTCCATGAAGCAGATTGTGTTATTTTGATTCGGATCAAGGAATCGGCATCGAATCAAGGAAACTAATCAAGGATTCAAGGAATGAAATCAAAGAATAGAATCAAGGAATCGAACCAAGAACACGGATCCCATTGTCACACATGAGTTGGTCGACCACATTGCTCGCTGCCTCTGTACTCACTACCTGACCCATACCTCTACCTGTACTCACTACCTGACCCATACCTCTACTGACTTGAAGTGCCACTCGCAACGTCTGACGACGCAGATCACTATTTTGTTCACCCAATCATTTATAAGTTTTCATAGTTTTGCGCGAGTATGAAATTTGTGTTTCATTGTTTTTTTCTATTTGAAAAGAAAGGAAGATGCCTCAGCTTTGTGGCTATGGAAATCAAAAATTTTTATAGGGACTGCCGAAGTGGCTTAGGTATATCTAAACACTCTTAGGAATTACTCGTTAAACGATGTCAACAATTAATTCCTTCTCATTAGAGTAGACCGTTAGTTCGAAATACCTACAAAACAACTTTTACGAGTTTCCTCCTATTCGAATTTGACTCGAATTTATCAGTAATAGTTGGGAGAAAGAAGAAAATTTGTGAGTTCTCTCTAGAACGAGACAAACACTGCATTGTTTTCTCCATATCTGGATGAGTTGCATTCAGACGAAGACAAACTCAGCGTATGATTGCAGTCATGCTTTCCAATTAACCGCTAAAGTTTATTGAAGCTAGCTAATTGGAATAGGGTGGCTTTAGATTTACAGGTGCTGGCAAACTTCACATTATTGAAAGCATTCGAACTCAGAACTTTCATGTGATCAAGATTTATTACATGAAACACCATGAAGTAGGAGCGAAGATGAATTCGTGGCATGACAATTACACCAAAAATAACACGCTCTATTTCACAGAATCTTGGTCTAAGTGAACGTAGATGTAAATGAATCTTTCAGTCGACTAAATTCCTCTTAAGCTAATGGCTTAATTAATTCGAAACGAACTATCCAGATGAGAAATGCAAAAATTTTAAAACCTTAGAGTTAGAGATTGTGAACGATTTTGAAAAGCTACGATTATTTTGTTCTAATAATTTGTGATAACACAGTAAGTTTTGAAATATTTGGAGACAGAGGGATGCTCCAGAGCCGCCCACCATTGTTGCATTGCTTTCAATTTTCTGTGAAAATTACTTTCTGTGGGAATTGAGTCCTATGCAAGAATTGAAACACTGCTGTGACTCAACCAGCATGTTTTTTTAATATTTCGCCAAAAATCTCTCGAAGGATATCCAGATGAGCTTCATCTATGAATTAAATTATTTGAAAGCATTTTTAAGGCTTCATATCTATTAAAAATTAGATTTAAAGCTCCGAAACACACAAAAACCCATCTTGAATTAAGCCACGATATGTTTGAGAAATTGATTACACTCGTTTTCTGTGAGCAATAACGGCTTCTGGATTTTAACACTCACATTGATACTTGTAGGCTCGGTGCATAAATTCCACGAGTGCTGATCTCAAGGTCTCCTTACGATATTTCAGAGCAAGACGTGAGAGAAAAGTCATCGTACCTGTACTGTAAGGGCCGACTCTGAGGTCAACACAGAAACAAGAAACGTTCAAATATCTTGAGCGAAACCCAATCAATTTTGACATGGCTGTACCTTATACCCAACTACAGGCGTAATGCACATAATAGGGCAATTTCAGAATATTATTTAAGTGTTGCGAGAAGTTGCGAGCGAGACTTTTGCGTGGGAACTTGAGGGATGTTTGTGTTGTGCATGTGTTGCTGCAGCCCACACGAACCGAGGCTGGGGCTGCAGGAGCCGACTCCAGGTGTGGCAGTATAAATTTGCACCTCTAAGCGATAACTGCCTGTTCAGTGCCATAATTTACATAGACCGATATGTATCGGCAAGTTTCGCCACTTCACGGGTCCAAAGTTGAGAGAAGGAACGAGACGGAGAGCACGATGCAGGAGACTGGTAATGGTACTCAATTTATCTTCATTGAATGAGACAGAGAGAGAGAGAAAGAGGGAGGGAGAGAGAGAGAGAGTACTGAATCTTCTGCATAAATTTTAACGGCAGGGTTCGACTGAATCACGAAACGTTTAATTATTTGGGATTCGTGCCCATTTATTCGTTTTAAAAGCATGCATCCTTGTTTTGATGTTTTCTAGCATTACCATTTTTCTAAATCTCCTTAAATCACTGCACGCGTTACTGAAAATAACGTACACTGTTAGATAGCAAGCGCCACGTATTACTTCATCCTTCAATTACAAGAGCATCGTCGTACGGCACAGACACTGCACACCATGCTGCATAATGGACGTCACCACTGCTAATCCTAAGATATATAATGTATTGATAAATAAATAAAGTATAAGTAACATTTAAATATAAATAAATAATGTATCTCCAGTACTTGTATGCTTTGAATTGAGAATAAATTCAAAACTGCCTTACTTCAACGAATAAGACCTTGGAGCGTCTGCACAAAAAGAACCTGTACGTCCTAGTCATTCCTGGATTCAGCAGCTTCTCTAAGTTAAAATTTGCTATAAGTTTTTTTTTAAAATGGCGCAGCTTTCAGGTGGTCCACTTTATGATTGTGAGATAACGTTTCAAAGACTTAAATTCAAGCATTCATAGCGCTGTCTGACATGATTAAAAGCTAAGATTGCTTTGTTAAAGAACGAACTTTAAGAAGCTAACTTTAGACTGTCATCAAAAAATGCACTTTAATTTTTAAATAACTTAATGAGCAACTACAAAGCTATGACAAAGTTCCATGGACTGGATTCAGATTTGTTTAAACGTAATAAAAAAATCCAGCTCCTGAAAATGTTGGGATCCGAAAATATGGGAGTATACTGTGCGCATTGCACCAACATATTCGAACATTTCTAGGCGATGGATTTCAGTAGCTTATCTTATCACATTAACACTTCGAAAATAGGACATTTAGGAACGTCGAAATACGGTTCTTCTATTTCACTAACACATATTCAAAAAAAGTCTACGGGCATTAAGACACGTATTTCAGTTACAGTAACTGCGGGTAATAAAGACTGGCAGTGGTAAGGATAAAAAAGTCCCGCTGAGGAAGGGCTGAACGAACTGTGATGTGCGGGCTTACTTTGGTGCCTCTTCAATTCAGGAATTTGTAGGCTATGGAGGGAGAATGATTCGTAATTTCCACTATGAAGTTGGAAATGAATATTTTATCTTTCATAAAGTTTACAGTGGCTACGTAGCGAGCAAACTGAAACCCTGCGTTTAGAGATGGAAATAAGAAAATCTAATCAGTCTGTCAACAGAATACGTTCCAGTTTCGTTCAAAAGTCGAGAGTCAGTTGAGAAATTTATCTCTGGGATCTTGCTTACGCTAAAAGTTCCATTGTCTATTATGGTTTCGTAAAATTGAGTTTGGCAGTAAAATCTGAATTGGTAAAGACTAAAAGCAATAAAAAACCGTATATTAGATATTCTAAAAGTACTAAATAAATCATGCTTAATAATAAGCTACAGATAAGAAAATTACTTGTGCAAAAGAGAGCATGTGACAGCAACCAGCATCAATTTAGTGGTTTAAAAAATGAACTACGCCAATGAAGGAACACACACCGCTGCAAAAACTGTGACGCAAATTGACCCAGCAACGTGACTTCGGGAGCTGGGACAATTACTTATACGAATAAATCAAAATTTTGCTTCCTATAACCCCCCTTCCTGAACTATCGATGTCCTAGGACTGAGGCCCTTCACTGGTTTTGGTGGGGATTGCAGCTTTGGTATAAATTTGGGCCAGTGTAGGCAGGTGGCAGGCAAGCGCTACTTCCTTAGGGGTGGTCGCAGCAGCTGCGGCAGGCACTGGTCGGTGTAAACTGTAGTAGTAACGTGACACTGTGTACTGTAGTAGTAACTGTATTCTGTTACTCAGTACGTTGTGATTACTGTGAGACGGACAATAAATTACGTATAATGCTTTGTATACCAAACCGTCAGATTCAAAAATGACAGCAGTAAGTGAAGACACAACGGCCAGAATAGCAGCTTAAGCAGCAGTAACAGCATCTCGTTTTGTTGTTAGGCAGGACTGCCGTGAAGCGGACATTATACTACACAAAGATATATCCCATGATAGATCATCTCGCACAAAAACGTCAGCAGTAGACGCCGAAGCGGCGTAACAACAAGAGCATGAGCAGCAAGAACAGCATCAGCAGCCCGCAGATGCCTGGAATCGCAATCTTACCTCAATAGATTCGACAAACTCGGAGAGCAGACTTGTTAAAAACTTGGCCGGAATCCGCATCGAAGTTGGCAAGAGCGGCCGTGCGGTGCGGCGTGCAGTGTAAAGCACTTAGGGCTGCGGCTCCTGTATGCCGTAGCGGCAGATCCGCAGGAAATACCAATAAACTTTTGCCCAGCTCAAAGGCGCCATTTTATAGATTCACTTCTCTCACTCAACTAACGTAAAAGTATCTTGAAATGCTTTTCTTACAGCAAGCTCTCTCAATTTATCAGTATGAGTTTGAGTGTATCAAAATCGAATAAGGAAAGATGGGTCTTCATCCTTCAAACCAGGAAGCATCTTTTCATACTCGTGAAGCTGTAGCGTGTGAATCGAACGTCATCGAGCGTCATCGAACTTTCAGTGATACAGGTCCAAATGGCTCTTCCGGATGAGCTCCACTCACCCAATAACTTACTCTCAGGTATTTTGCTGTTCAATCTGGGATTAAGGGAAATTTGAACAGCGCCTTTATTTTGTTAGGCCTTTATTTTAGGCTGAGCGAGAGTACCGAGGGAGGTGCAAAATGAATAGAACTGCCCTCGATCGACAGGAATGAAATTCCAGCTTCACAAAGCGCCCGACTAAGCACCATGCATAAATTAAGACACGGAATTCAAAGGGGCCAAGAAGCACTGCCATTCTATTCAAAGTGAGCAGATAAACGCCTCTTTGGAGAGTGCCTTAAACTCACGCTCGCCTGCCCAGGCTGCCTTCTACTCACCCCAGTTTTTGCCCCTGTGCTATAATTGGCGTGCAACTCAGGCATCTGCCTTGTGTGGAGCTTGTCTCTCTCTCTCTCTCTCTCTTTCTCCCTCTTTCTCTCTCTCTCATTCTCTTTCTGAGTTTTTCTACCAATACCAATCGCATCTCTGAGATGAGGGAAGATCTTTTGAGTAATTAGATCAGTAGCTCTGCCTGAACGGTGAGATCGCTGGGGCCGGACACCAGTCCTTGCCCGCTGCAACTTTCTTGTCATGTTTTTATCAGAGGGATCCACACATGATAAACACACAATGTGACTTGATTAAAATGTATAATGTGTGTTCTGGGAAGTAGTGAACTTTTCAGAATCGGTCGAGGGTTAAGTCAAGTCTTTCAGGAAAATATGGGTTTTGAACAGCCATTTCTTTCGATAGGAGAAAAGTTAATAATGTGAAATTACTGTAGTGTATTCATGAACGTTGAAGTATCACCGATTACTGCCTGCGTTTTCGCGATGAAAGTACTTGAGGAAAAATTCAACTTTGTAATTGATTTTTCACGAGAACATAAAAGAAGACATATAATTTAGCGGTCGAAACTAATGCGTCGACAACTTAAGCATCTTTACTGGCATTTCCATCCTTCCGTAGAGTGCTTAAAAATGAACAATTCTGTCTCTTCACACACATATAGCACTAAAACAACGGTGGGTTTTCGCCTACTGTCGACAGTTGCACCCCATTTTTATTCGAGATGAATAAATTTGAACAGATTTACGTCAAATAGAATATATGCCATTCACAAAAACCACGTGCGCAATGAAAAACTAGCAAGAGTAATCAGGAAAAGTCCTCAACTGAATTTCTGCGATACCCTTTAGCCAGAAAGCATTACCTAAAGTTTTACGAAATGTTTTTTTTACGATCGCGTGTGTTGGCGAATAAATTGCACATCGTGTACGTTGAGAGGAGGTGCCACATCGCTAGGCACAAACCGTAGCACCAAATAAACAGCAGATAAACACGGCTAAAACACGGCTGATGCCTGCAACGGCCTACGCTCACAAAGAAGGAATGCTAGTCCTGGTACGACACCCTCAGGAGTTTGGGTACACAAGGCTTACGCTCGAGAGCTTGAAGGCCTAACAGTTGTGCAAAAATGTACTCATTGATGCTTCCAAACACATCCCATCAAGCCTTCTGACCACACAGTAATGTGAAGGCAATTATAGAAGATAATATGCATTCAAACAATAAATAGTGCCTGAAGAGAAAGCTTGCCTAGGTAAAGTGAGAAATTTTCAGTGTAAATTATGAGAAATGACCAACACTACTGAAAAAATTGACTTCAGTAGAAATTCACTTTACTGTACCCTTTTATACTACATTCCATGATAAGGACATTGCTAGCTATGTAAGAAATTTGAAATGACACAATAAGGAGAAATAATTATTGCAGCTAGTGATGTCATAAATACGTCTTTAACCAGCCTCAACTTGAAATGTTTGCATGAACGAAAGAATTACGAGTCTCGTGCGGCATTTTGAATGCGCGGACGTGCATGCGTAACTTCTGATTCATACATGCATGGAGGAGTAATACTTGAGTAATAGATATTAAAATTTTACATTGGACTGTCTAACGTCGAAAAATGTTTGAATTGCATTCTAACAACAATAATAATGACTGGGACAGGGAGCTAGACTATTTTAGCATGAATAAATGAAGCGAAGTGTGGATTGCTTCAAATACTGAACAGCGAAAATCCAAATACAGCGCCCTGCTATGATGACCGTTCATCAGCAAAAAAATCCATCATGAAAGATGTCAAAAGCTCTGACCAATGCGTGCCACCCCTGTGATCAAGCATCACAAATCATAACTTAATAAACATAACTTTGCGTTATCGCCGAGCAGCAAAAGATGTACTTCAAATCATAACTTGTTATGAATCCGCTACCTGAGAGATCAGATGCACCTGCTGGTGATTATCTGATAACGATGGCTTCAAAAATGGGCATAATACTGTAATTCTGCTTTTTATTTGCACCCTCATTGACGCAATGGTAAGAAATGATCGAGCTCTTGCATTAAAGACAATTTCTATTACTTTGCTTTTGGAATTGGGGTTTTCTTTAAAGCAGAAACGATGGCATAGATTTATGCGGAGTAAACAAAAATACTGCACCCTATTAACTCGGCTTCAACAACAAAGAATTATTTAAATGAACGATAAGAAATTCATGGTTATTGTAAAGCCTAATGGCTCTCATTGTTTTTTACACCTTTAGAAATAACAAATGCCGGGAAATGTGATGAAAAAGTATTCCTTTATCGAAAAAATATTGTTGCCCACTTGGTTGACCTGTTCATTCCTGCTCTTACCATGTAAACAGAATAAATGAACATACATTAAAACCACCAATTACTGTTTTCGAATGGTAATTAATCATATTATTTGAAACCCATGCAAAACTTCTCTTTGCACAAAAATTAAC
>JACJUY010001383.1:128961-157296 GCA_014220935.1 Platorchestia sp. MABIK | reverse complement strand
TCCAATCCCGACCTATACAATCCCGACCTATACAATCCCGACCTATACAATCCCGACCTATACAATCCCGACCTATACAATCCCGACCTATCCATTCCCGACCTATCCATTCCCGACCTATCCATTCCCGACCTAACCAATCCTGACCTATCCAATCTTGACCTATCCAATCCTGACCTATCCTATCTTATCACAACATATCAATGCATGTAAAGGCGATCTTTTAATGCAACACTCAGGAATTCGGTCTCCATGATACCGCAAACTCGGATGAGGAGCGTTCCACAGGAACTTAGCTTTAAGAGTATTAGAATATAAATTTTATTGAGTCAGATGTAATTTTTAATAGCACAAATACAGAATTAACAATAGTATAATAAGCTCAGAATGCCGATGAGTCCAAGATATTTCTTAGTCAAATATTGGCTTTCGGCAGAGGCCCTTTCAAGATTGAGTCTTGTTTAAGAATGACTGTTCTCTACCGTCACAAAGGCTTTACATAGGCGGTCGAGGGAGACATCGCTGCTGGTGACCAATACTTTCTGACAATCTAATGACGTTGTAAGACGGGAAGAGCCTATTCTTGTCTTAATAACGTTGATATACATCGAAATAAAGGCTATACTTCTCTGTATTTTTACAAGAATGATATTACCGGGGTTTCACGTCCTATTTAGACAATTTAATACAATTAGCAGCTCATTACAAACACACACCCACACACCTCCATACCCACACACAGACAGACACACATAGACACAGAAACACGCACAGTATATCGTTTGCTCGTGGTTGAGCGTGATCGTTTTTGTCAAGCCTTCGCAGCCTTTTTCTCAGGGGCTGTGAGGGTGGCTTGTTATTCATACGGCAGGGCCAGGCAGTCCACGTCTAGAAGAATATCTCCCTCGATAATGTTCAATACAATGTTTAGTCTGGCCACTTTTATATGTTACAGACATTCCTTTCCTTTGCTCGGTGACCCAATTCAGCAGTTACGTAGTAAGATTTGACCCCGCCGTGTATCTGAAAGCTTTTTTTCAGCTGTATGATTAGAAAACAAAACATTAATGGAATCTTATAAATATTATATTATTGTCTCTCCATTCAGGAAGAGTGAGTTCAAAGACGAGCATTCGGATATTCAACCTAACGCCATTAACCATTCAAAGGTTTTTTTGCAATAACTGGGTATCCCAAGGTTAAAATGAGCAAGGTTCGTTCCTTTTCTACAGTAAGCCCACTTGTCTAACTTTAGCGTGCTGTATGGGGTAAAATACTCAAATAAATGTCTTGTAGTGTTGCTAAGCCTACTTTAGCTCAAAGGGTTGAACGCAGTTACTTCAGTGCTAGGTATGCTCAGCTGCATGACACACAGAGCAGCTAAAACGTGTTTAACCTTCTTGAGCTTTTCACCTTTCAAGTGTAGATCTGCTGGGAAGCTCAAGGATCCAATGCCTTTCATTTTGATGGTTGTGTGTTTGTTCCATGGTGAACAGCTTCTGCGAAGACGATGTGGTTACATTGCTGACCTGCAGCCAGATTCTTGGGCTTACTCCATTGTTGAATAAGCTCATACGTCATATATATGTTGAGAGTTAAACTTTTTGGAGCTTGCAAGCCTAATTCCGACCTCCTTTTAATCTGATTTGCTGTTGGTTCAAGTCTCACAAGTGATTATTCTCATGTAGATCTTTAAATATTATTTGTCAATTTGCTGTTTGATGAACTTGATGTCTTTGCCTGCATTGATGTTGCTCTTTCTTCCTCGTCTGGAAAGATCACTATCTTATCCAACTTTTTTATGTTGGACTGCATCAGAAACTCGTTTTGGAAACAACAAGCAAAAAAATTTTCCTATAGGTTTTCCTTATCCATACAGCTCCAAAATTGCATCACATTTATTTGTCACTCTCGAACACACAATAGTTAATTGCCATCACACTGCTAAATGTACAGAGGTACTACAAAAGCAATGTTCCCTAAGAAATAAAAATAATTCGAACACTGTACATTACATCTGTTGCTGGATGTGCTAGACTTTGTACGAGTCTTTCCTTGTCCCCCGGTGTGATAGTGATGCTAGTGAGTATGATATGTGCATTAATTATACGAATTTTGTGCAGGGTCAAGTGACGCACTTCCAATTGGTAATCATGCATGGCCTTTCAGCTTCATTCTCCCACAAAACATTCCTTCTTCATTCGAAGGAGTGTATGGCTATGTGCGCTACAGTATCAAAGCTAAAGTCAACATTCCTTTACGCTTAGATGATAAGAAGAAGATTTACATCAGCGTAAATTGTCCTTTGGATCTCAATAACTTTGAGAGAGCAATGGTGAGACTTAGACAGTTCTCTTTTGTAGTACAAACTGTATGATTAAATAGCATGTGATGTCCCAGTGCAGCAAGAGTCTTGCATGATTGGATTGCCTTTTGTCAGTCACATAATTAAAATATGTGGTGTTCAAGTTTCTTCTACTATAAATTATGTTGGTCTGGCAAGGTGACTTGGCTATCATGAAAAATTTAGTCTCTGAATGCATGTCTTCTGCATGAAATATGTCTGGTTTGAAGTTGCTTTCTCTTTTAGGCAAAGGGGTCATGGTTTGAAAAAGTAAATTTATTCTGTCATTGATGTATTGTACTCTACACAGTGGGAGTTTAAGTATTTGGGCACTGCTACACACTATTGAATTTTAGTATTAGAAAGGTTAGATTTTGGAATTTAACTGTTAGGAGACATTTTATTCAGAGTTTATAGATTTGATAGAAAAGAAGACTTCTTGTTTCTGCTTTGTGCTTGAGCTCACTTACTTATGTTTAAAAGTTGATTTGTATCAGAGCACTCAACCCCTGATATATACAACTATTGTATCTATGTGAATTATCCCTCCCAGTGTAAAATGTGGGGTCCCGAGCTGAGCTTGGTAGGCCTTTTATAAATAAATAAATATTTTTCTTGTTGTGTTGAGGACATCCCCTCAGGGGGATACAACTATTGTCCCCATGGGAATTAGCGCTCCCAGGGGGACTATGTGAGAGCCCGAGCTGAGGGTTAGGTAGGCTTCCTTTTTGTTGAAATAACATAGGTTTTTGTTCTGTTACGGACCATCTTTTTTCGGTTCACTGCTGTCCTGTTTTTTCAACACCTACTACTTTCTTCTTGAACTTTGATCTTGTTTCATAAATTTCTTTCTCATCTTACTGTTTCTATGCCCTTTCTGCGTAGATTCCACGTTACCTAAACTCCATACTAAATAGTGCCTTCCTCTCTTTGGATCCCCTTTGTAGCGGATAGGGAGGCTTAAACTAACTAATAATCTAATCTGTGTTGAGGACAATCTTGTTTTGGTTCACTACTGTCCTGTTTTTCTTCTCTTCTTATTTTTTCAATCCTCATCTGGTTTCATAGCCTTCCTTATCAACTTACTATTTCTATGCAAGTGGCATTTTGTGTGAGAATACACCTTATGCATAGATTCTGCATTCCCTCAACTCCATACTAAATGGCGTCTTCATTCATCCTCTTGTTGAAACGCCTTTGTTATAATTAGGGAAGCTTAAAATTGCTTGTAATTTAATTAGGTCCCTTGATATGTGTGGGTATACTGCCTTTTAACTACAAATATTAAAAACCAAGAAATGGGACTAAGAGTATAATTTAACAATGAAGATATTCTGAGAGCATGCATTCTCTAGTCCATTGAGGAGGTTTCATTTCTGATTCTACATGAACTTGAAAAAGTGCTAAGCTTCGTAATTAGAAATTGTGACTGATCTATCAGGAGCCAAAAGTTTTTAATCAATCACACTGATAGTGTGTTCCAATAACCTATGTGTGTAGTGCTGTTTTTTGTATTGGAATATTGGAGAAAGCAATGAACATAATAACTAGAGGGGTTTTACCTATCATGCTCTTCAACACTCAGGTGAAGTGCTCAGTTAGTAGATCCGACTTACAGCTTTGTGCAATGCACTTGTAATTTTAAATTATAAATTGAATACTGCACATCAGTTGAGTAACAAATGAGTTTGATCAAATTACCTACTAAAATTTCTTCTCTCACTAGCCGAAAGTGCAAACAGAAACTTGAAGAAAATTTTTTTCGAATATTGAAATGGTCCTTGATTCATTTTTTTTAGAATTGGAATTATTGAAAGTCAATGCTGTGAGTTGAGTTAGTGGCCTGGTGACCCCACCTGATGCAATTTATCATGCTGGTAAGTAAGATATACATGTGCATCAGTCTGCAGAATTCAAGAGAATTGGAATTGATCTGACTGGAGCCTTGAATGAGCTTACAATTAGCCTTCTTGTAAATTAGACAGTGCACCATGCTGCAAAAACGGCTTTAGTTCATCACACCTGGGAGGGCTTTTGTTAATAAATAGATCAGGTTACATTTACCAGCTGAGTCATTAAATTAAAAATTAAGGTTGGTCATTGCCAACAATTTTATAGCATTACAAAATCAGAGTAGTTTACATAACTAGAATAATTATTTTACAGATGATTTCTTTTTAATTTTCAAGCTCAAATCTCTCTTATTTCTACCTCACACTATTTTAATGCAACAAATTGTCAAAAAAATCATTTTAACAATAGAAGCATTATTGTAAACTAGTGTTTTGTTTTATCCTTTTTTTTTTAAATTCAAATATTCAGCATGCTGGCTGATCATTTCAAACTTTTGTTATTTTAGAAACCACTCTATTTGTTCAAATTTGAAAAACCAACAGAAAAATTAGAAATAATGAAAAATTACTGAAAATATACAAGTCTCATATGTGAAAGATAATATTCAAGACCAAGAAATAACAATGTTTTCAACACTCAGAAATGACCAAAAATATTCAAGACTCAAAACTGACAATAAGCATTCCAGAACCAAAAATGAAACAAAAGTTGTGATCACTACTGGCTGTGGAGTCTGAACACATCTGCATCTTATTCACTGTTAAAAATGTGATTCCTTTTTTTCGAATATGTGGTAAAATAAATTGCCAAAAGACTTTTGAATGGAGCCTCTTTCAAAACTCTGTATTTTACTTTTTGCTGTAAGCTTACCTGAAAAATTGTTTATGACGTGTGTACAAATATTGAAATGTTATTTTGTTCAAGTCTCAACTATCAGCATTGCAGTATACAGTACCTATTTATTGGATTGCACAGCAGAACACTTTATGTGAGAATTAGAACAATTGTTTACATTGTTATCACTGAAATACTCATTCTCATGAATTCCTTGTACCATCTTGTACCTCAGTTCTGTGAGTTTTTATGCCTTCTTTGCTACCTCTTTTATATTTTTTTCTTTTCTTCCTTCTTAACTTGGTGTTTCTATACGCAGGGTAACCTGTGTGGAACAAACCTTAATTCCTCGTTTTCCCCAGTCCATACTAAATGGTCTATTTGTTGTGACTAAGAAGCCTTAAACAAAATAATGGTAAACAAATGCATCTTTAGTGAGAAAACATCTTCTACAATGTATTGTTTGTATGTGTGCGCAGCATGGTTGCGTGAGTTTCAACTACCCACAAGATGTCTTAAAAAAACTGTATATACTTGCTTTTTACTTTGGCTGCCCAGTACTCATGTATTTTGTCCCCTCAGTGGGATACAACTATTGTATCTATGAAAATTAGCGCTCCTAGTGGGATTATGTGAGATGCCGAGCTAATTGTAAGGTCGGCCTTCTTTTTGTTAAAATAGAATAGGTTTTTTGTTTAGTTATGGACCATCTTTTCTCGGTTCACTGCTGTCCTGTTTTTCAGCACCTACTACTTTCTTAGCTTGCTGTTTCTATGCACCTTATGCATTGATTCCGCATTCCCTTAACTCCACACTAAATGGTGCCTTTTTCCTTCCTCTCTTTGAACATCTTTGTTGTGGTAAAGGGAGGCTAAAATTTTCTCATAATCAGTCTCTTGTATTTTGTTTTGATGTAGATGCTTATTGACATAAATGCCAATCAAATGAATTAAATCGAAGAAAAGAACACTACATCCTAGAAAATAGAATCCCATTAATGATTACTTAGTTGCACCTGAAACATAAACCAAGGATATATTAGTTATCGTTAGTCATAGGTTGAGTTCATATTTTTCATACACTTTGCGAATCAAGCAGAGGTATTTGACTTTGCCATAGCATAATGCATATTTGGTGTTGCATCTTTTGGTGAAAAAAAAAGCTTAGAAAGAAGATCTTGACATTTTCGTGCATGAGCTGGTACATATAGTTTCCTTGCCCAGGCCCCATTGGAGATGCGAGCCGTCGATACAGCCTGGTGCATGTGCTACTTGCGAGGACCTGTCAGCATCAACGTCAACTGCGAGCGCTCGGGCGCTGTTGTTGGCGAGAACTTTAGAATCAGAGGGGAAGTGAGCAATACAGGCTCCGGTGAGGTTGAGAGAGTCTCCATTGTTCTCAAGCAGGTGCGTCGGATGGAATTTTTGTTTCATATTTACTCCTTACGCAGCAGCCGACATTCAGCATTGCTGTTTTATATTTACTTCTTAGGAAGTTCCGATAGCTACAGCAGGCTAGTTTCAGCAAAGTTGATTGTGATGTATCAGCATCAAGCTGTAGTTTTACATCTCATTTTGAAATGTCTTCTTTCTCTGTTTATGCACTTTGGGATATTGAAAAATAGTAGACCACTTCATGAGCATTTAATATTGAAAATTGTAAGAATATTTCTGTAATAGTCAAGTTAATAATGAATAATCTGACAATCATCTACATAATATTATCATTATGATATTCTGTTTTTAGATTCTGTTTAATTGGGACGAAATGTTGGCGAGAAAATTAGGAGCTATAATTTGTGATGAAACAAGAAGGTGACATAAAGCATGCGGGACATATTGGATAACATACTAGATGTGTGGAATGACATGTGTGATATCTTAAGTAACGTGGTTGATATATTAAATACAACGTGTATTTTATAGTGCTCTTGATGAAATAGATGCATTAGATGTTCTAATTTGATTAGATCTGTTGAGGAATTGGTTTACCGTCTATAGTATTACAATAAATGATTTACTCTGTTCATTCCTGAGCCAGGTAATTTATTTAACCCGCTCCATTAACAAGCTTAAAACCAAGTAATTTTGTGTATTCTTCATTAATTGTAACAAACTTACCATTTTAAGAATCTGTAGGAAAATTTTAAAGTCATTCTGTATTCATGAAACAAACTCACGCACTAGGGATTGAAAAGCTTGTTTATATAATAATATCCGTGGTGAGTTTATTTATATATTTGTTGGGTGTCCGCTTCTTTCGTCTCTCTGTGACGCTCAAAAGGATGCTTAATGACCGTATCTCTGATACGAGTTTCACCATTGCACAAGTACAAGAATATTTCAATCGTGGGTACTATTAGGATGGAAATATTTGCTTGTCATTCACATCTGCAAGATTTATTTAAGCAGAATATTTAATCCCGTAATTTTTGCCGACCCCTGTACAGTACTGATCAAATAAATATTGATGCAGTTTCACCTATTTCGACCCCACTGTCCTTGTTTTGCCATCGTTGATAATTTTCCATAATTGTACCATTATTTGAAATTGTTTCCGATAGATCCATGGTACATAATAATATTCCAAACTCAGCTAGTTAGTGATCATGGCTGATGCTGCTGTAACTTGTAACTGTGTGTAGTGGTACATACATGCCTATACCAGGCTTCTCCTCCCTACGGGAGGGTAGCCAACAGCAGGCCACAATCATCACCCTTAGTCACTAGGAGGCGAGAGAGGCAGCACTGGCCGCACCAGAACTGCCCAGATCAGCAGCAGCCCAGCACAACCATCTTGAACAGTCGAGCCCGACAGCCATAGCTGGTTTACCCCGACCGCTTCATTGAGTGCAGCCCCTCCTCCCGCACAGGACAGGTTAACCCTATCACACGCAAGCAAGCATCTAGTACTGCGTAAAAAAAAATAAAATTACCTCCTTATGCACTGCTTCCATTCACTTCTTTCCGCAGTCATCCCTCTCGCCACGTCCACAATCAGACCCCTCTCAAACAGCACGTTTCACCCCATCCATCCAACTCATCCGTAGCCTACCACGCGCTCTAATACCACTCACTTCCGACGGATAAATCTTTTTTACCAGCCGCTCAACATTCATTCTTTTAACATGCCCAAACCATCCAAACACTCTTTCATCCACCCGCCTGCTCATCTTTTTGACAACACCCTTCTGCCCTTTAACCAACTCATTCCTGATTCTATCTCTTCTTGTTACTTCATACATGCTCCTCAAACACTTCATCTCAAGCACATCCTGCTTCCTCCTATCAGCTGCTCTCAAACCCCAAGACTCTGCTCCATACAGCAAAACTGGCACGATTAAGCTTTCAAACAGTCCCCTCTTAGCACCCATACTCAAACTCCTGCATTGAAAAACTTTCCTCATTGCACCCAATGTCTTACAACCTTCACTCTCTCGATGCCTCACTTCTACTTGCGTACTATCCTTTACAGCCACGTCCGACCCGAACCTAAAATGCTCTACCTCCTCTAACACTTCACCATTCATCCTCACATCCAAAGTTCCAAACACTTCACCTCTTGAACATCTCATCACCTTACTTTTTTTTACATTTACGCCTTTCGCACACTCTATCAAACTCTGCAACCAGTCTCCGCAATAGTTCTCTGAATCAGCCACAAGCGCTGTATCATCTACAAGCAACAGCACTTCCCAATATATACCATTTTATCCCACAAACTATGCACCTTTTCCCAACAGTCTGGCATTCACTTCTCTCACTACACCATCCATAAACAAATTATACAACCACGTCGACATCACACATCCCTGTCTCACACCTGTCACAACTGGAAACCACTCACTCACCTCATTCCCTACTCTCACACACGCTCTGCTATCAATGTAGAAACTCTTGATCGCATTCAACAGTCTCCCACCAACTCCATACAAGCCTACAACTTGCCATAAAGCCTCACGGTCCATCCTGTCATTCGCCTTCTCTAGATCCATAAATGCCCAATATACATCTTTCCCTTTTGCTAAGTATTTCTCATTTACCTGCCTCACAGCAAACATTTGATCCACACAACCTCTACCACTTTTAAAATCACATTGTTCTTTAGCACACCATACGTCACCACTCTCACTCTTCCAATTAAAACTCTTTCATACAATGTATAATGTTACTGTGGTGTATATTACTTTCTCTAGTACCATGGTTTGTGATAGTTTCTAATGGTATTACCGTTTATTGTTTTTGTGGTTCCGTGGCTTGTGATCGTTTCTCATGGCACTGTGTGTGTGTGTTGGTTTTCAGGGGCGCTATGATTTGTGACGGCAGATCAAGCATTGTAATTTAATTTTTCATCTCTGTAAGGTCTGAAATATGTGATATATTCCTGAGGTAGTTGCAGGTACAAGTATGTAGTTCAGACATAAATATATCGAGTACTTACTTATATATGCATGCGTTTTGCACTCGAAAATGTTGTACAGGTATAACTCATAATTTTGTTTAAAAAGCTGCGTTTTTCTTACACTTGTGAAATTTTTCTAAATTTTCTCTTACCTTGAAATCGCATCCCAGTACACAATTTCCGGGAAGTATTGCTTTGCACGGTTTTCTGACCCAACATGATACAAATTTCATAGTTCTGCATTTAATCTGAATCAAAACTTGACAGCAATGTTAGAATTGAACTGAAAATATGTTAGAGCTTCGAAAAACCCATAGACTACGCTATTTTGTAATAGATTTCGCTACCGTTCTCACAAAAGAAAGTTGCAGGAGCTAGTAATGTAGTGTCCCTGGATTGCTTAGGTCCACCTCTCCCTGACACTACCGTTCAGGGAGCTGACTAACCTCGGTGAGAAGCGATTTCTTTTGTGGTACTCATTAGCTCCTAAAAATTCTCATGTTTGCCCTGACAAGATCTTGAAACCAGCAGCCAAATCAACTACTGCCCTAACAACAGTTGATCATAAAAATAGCATCTTTGTTCCGTAAAACACGTGTGTGAAAGTGAATGACCCAACATCGGCTGCTGCAGGATCTCAAAAAGCAGCTCGAAGTGCTACCGAGAAACCACCCTCACCGAGGTCCTGAATAAGAAACTTGATTTCTATTTTAACTATAATAGTTAGGTATCAATACAGTGGTAGGAGGTGAACTGAGTAATGAAAGCATGCTTCAGTTGCTCCGAAATTACTTTTAGGGTGATTCAGTGCTCCAATTTGCCTGACCCTAGGAAACAGCAAACAAACAGTGCGAGAGCGTGAGGTGTCTTTGATTGCATCAAGGGCAGAAGTGTACCTTATTTTATCGTGAGAGTGAGGAAAATCATTAATCTGTGATGAATTTTATTGCCTGAAAATCCTCGTAGTGTAATTTTTTTACCAACAGCTCTTTTGTATTTGCCCGCCAAAGCAATATTCATCATCACTGAACAAAATTGGAAGTAAAAGTATACTTGAAAGACAACTAGAAGCGAGAAGGAAATGAAGCTCTGGTCAAGTGATATGCTTCAGTAGTATATAATTACCGAGCGTATTGTAACTCTTCTGATACGTTTGACAAATTAAAAAGTAACTAGAAATTTCAGATCCGTTGGCCAAGCTATACCACTGCTCTGGAATCTTCTATATTACCCTTTTAGATTAAGGAATGGACTTCAGCAATGGAATTCTGCTTAGTTTTCACTTGCTGCCCTAAACTGTTGATCTTCTTCACCATGGCGTGTCAAAAAGAAGAAGGAAATTAGTTACTAGTTGCAACCTCACCTGAGTTGCATTAAGTTTCCCGAACGTTCTTGATTTGGTTCAGTGTGGGGCTCATGGTTTAATCTGTGCTGTCATTCCTACGACTTTCATGGGAGCGCTTTCCTTCTAGTTCTGATGTATATTTAGTCGTTCTTGCTTATAGCCAGAGCATCACAGTCCACTGTATGTAAGAGCGTTTGTTTTTCATGTGCTCATAATTTTCTCTTTGCAGAAAGTGACGTATCATGCGAAAAAGCGTAGTAAGAAGTCCTGTTCAAATGTCATCTCTGTTGAAAAAGGAGCTATTGCTCCAGGGGAGAGCTGCTACCTCCAGGATGACCCTCTGTTGGTGCGAGCTGTAGTGCCCATGTTGTTCAACTGCCGCATCATGGAAGTTTCATACGAGCTCGAGGTAACGGTCACTAAAGACGAATTTTTGTATAAGAATTGAGTATGTATTGTCTGAATTTCGTTTACCATTTCGGTAATTTACTATTCATGTCATTCTGTAGGAATGAACGAGAAAATTTGGTTGAAATGTGTAGGATGATGTATTGTTCAAAGAATGCGACTCTTGCAAACGATAGGGATGGATGAATGGAGTATGAGAGCCCTGTCTGAGTGAGATTAATAGAGTCTTAGTCCACTTGTGAAATGAGACGCGATAAAGATGTTTTCACTTCAGATCATCGTCATTGGGAAAGTTAAACAAAACTATGCACGAGGCCAAAGGGAGCTGATGAAAAATGGATTTGATTACTAGATTGTTGGATGGCTATAAAAAATAGCGTTTCTTTCTTGAAATTTTCAATTACATGGTTTTAGATCAGTTTGGTATCGTATATGAGTTAGAATAATTGGTTGTATGTTGTTAAACCCTGTGCGAGACTCGATTGGGTTATTAAGAATTGAAATGTTTGAAGTTATCTGCAATAAGCTTTGTAGTTGCAAAATGGGAACTGCAAGTACGTTGAAGTGATGTAATATTACACTTATCTCTACGCACATGAAGTGGATGCATGCAGTCAATTATTGTCAGAATGGGTAAAATAGCAAGTGGGTGGTTGCATAAATACCAGCATAGATGGCTGCCAGTGACGTTAGTAGGTCGTTCATGTGCTTTTCTTTAGGTGTGTAAAATGTTTTAGCCAAGTATACTATCTGTTCTCAGTGAGAATTTTGAGTAGGCGAGTTTTACGAAAAGAAGTTATCGTGAGAACATGTGTTGATAAACAGTGCATGTGACTAATCTTTGAGAACTGCGATTTTGGAGTTAAAAATGATTGCAATTCTAACTTTTCCATTTCTTCGTTCATTTACTTATGGTTGTTGTACGAAATGTTGACTAATTTATTTATAATTCCACATTTATTCTTACACTTCACCATTCTTTCTCTGTGGCACAAAAACTTCCCTTGTTTCAGGTCATCGCTCATTTCGGCTGCTGCAGCAAGGTCAAGAGCGCGAGCGAGTTTTTCATTGGCACCGTACCTTTCTTCGTTGAGGGAGGTGGCAGTATGGATCCTGCTGACGCTCCTCCGACTCTTCCTGCCACGCCTTCTGCCTCAAGGGGAGACGGGGCCTTCACAAACCCCCTCGCACTTTCAGCTCCTCCAGCCGACATCGCCCCCAGTGCTGGTGCCATCGGCTTTGTGGCGGAGAAATCGGAAGATATTCCTCCGCCCCCCTCAGGATTTTTTGAAGTCGGGCCAGCTTCAATGCCTGCTCCTGCGTCCATCCCGCCTAACGCGTACCCCAACAAGCGTGCGTGTTGTACATGGTCTTGTATGAAGCTGTGTGTGTTCTGTGTATCAGCGTCATGGGTGCTACCAAACGGCTGAAGTCAAAAATTAGTAGCTTAAGGCTAACTTGACACGGCATTTAGAACTAGGTAAACAAAGCAACTTGGCTTCCTAGTATAGTTGCAGCCTCAACAAAACAATCATTTTGATTACTTGCCATGGGAAATAATCGAGAAATAATTTGGTGTAGCTTGTGTAATCTGACTGAGAAATGCTTTTTTTTAATGTTTCCAAATAACGAGCACAGTGAGTTTTGATTTTTGTGTGATTTTGGTGTTGAATAATCAAGTTCAGAATCTTTTGTATTACTAACTTTGGTGATGCTCGAATTTAATTTCATTGTATAATGAGTGATGCTAAACCCAGCGCAGTGCCGTAGCTACATCGGCTTTCGTGTTCAGTTAATTGTCCAAATCAACGCTCTAGAAAATTCTGCACTTACGGAGGTTCTTGGGAAATTAGTCTCGGGCTATCCTCAGAAATTCTGGACCCTTGCAGGTTTTTCCTAGAACTCCTCTGCTCGTGGAGAGTTGCAAAAATTTCTGGATTCGGTCAATATTTTAATGCAATTTTGCATTCCGTGTTTTGTAAGTCCTCTATTCCTTCAGTATTTTATGAGAAATTTTATGATCTCGCAAATTTTTGTTAAATTGAACACCTGAGTAATATTTCGAGAAATATAATGTTAAAATCTAGTTCTTTTCAATGAAACTCTGTACTTATGTAATTTTTTTAAATTTCTGTGCTTGCTTGCTTTCTTTTTCTAATGAATTGGGCATTCGTGCAGTTTTTTTAAGAAATTCTGTAGTCGTAATTTTCTTGAAGGATTTAACTATTCAAGCATTTGTTTATGCAGTTCTGTACCCTCTGTTTCTTTAGGAAATTCCCTCATAGAAGTGCAGCTTAAGTATCTATGGCAATTAACCTCCTAAGAGAAAAATTTCAGGTCTTTAGCTGTGAGTTGGGTAATCTTCTTTTATTCAAAAATAAAATGTTTCTTGTTTAGGAATGGGCTATGTTTTTTTGAATTAATGCTGTCGTGTTTTCAGCACTTCTGTCTTTCTTCTTCAACTTTTATCCTGTTGCATAGTCTTCTTTTTTACCTTACTGTTTTTGTGTGTAAAGTGTGGGGAGACACATTGGGCGTAGATACTAAACGATGTCTTTATCCTTCCTCTCTTTGGGGCACCTTTTTGCGCTTACGGAGACTAAAAATAAGTAACCTAATATTTTTAAAAAATTCGTCACTCACGTAGTTTTATTTTGGCAAAATTTTGTATTCACGAAAGTTATTGAAGAAATCCTGTGTTTGGCAGGTCCACCAGGCAACGAGAGCTGCTGGTTCAGTAAGGACGGACGTCGTCGCGTGGACCTAAAGGCTCCTGCGCCCCAGTACCTGTCTTACCGTGGCTGCTTCTGAGCCTCCGGCGCCCCAGTACCTGTCTTACCGTGGCTGCTTCTGAGCCTCCGGCGCCCCAGTACCTGTCTTACCGTGGCTGCTCCTGAGCCTCCGGCGCCCCAGTACCTGTCTTACCGTGGCTGCTCCTGAGCCTCCGACGCCTTAGTACCTGTCTTACCTGGGCTGCTTCTGAGCCTCCGGCGCCCCAGTACCTGTCTTACCGTGGCTGCTTCTGAGCCTCCGGCGCCCCAGTACCTGTCTTACCGTGGCTGCTCCTGAGCCTCCGACGCCCCAGTACCTGTCTTACCTGGGCTGCTTCTGAGCCTCCGGCGCCCCAGTACCTGTCTTACCTGGGCTGCTTCTGAGGCTCCTGCACCCCTGTACCTGTCTTACCTGGGCTGCTTCTGAGCCTCCGGCGCCCCACTACTTGTCTTACCTGGGCTGCTTCTGAGCCTCCTGAGCCTCAGTACCTGTCTTACCTGGGCTGCTTCTGAGTCTCCTGCGCCCCAGTACGTGTCTAACCTGGGCTGCTTCTGAGCCTCCTGCGCCCCAGTACTGTTTTGAAAGCATTCACTGCCTGCTAATGTAAATTCTGCTATGATTGCTGTATCTCCTATGTAGTTGCTGCCTTGACGCTTTTATTTACAAGTTTTGCTAGGGATATTGTCGGAATCCATTCCCGCATTTAATGTTGCTTTTCAATAGTGCTTGCAGAAATCCAGCACTTGCAATGCGCTCAATATTGATTTTAATGAGTTTTTATAATCTAGTACTCGTATGCGTTAATTATTGATTTATTCGAGTTCTCATGGTAACATAGAACTCTCATTTGCGTTCAATATTGATTTGCGTGAGTGTTTATAATAATTGAGTATTTGCTTATCTATTCTTCGATGACTAGCGTGAACTTCATATATCGTTTGTGGGCATATTAATGTTTTCTGTTCAAGAGAATAAATGATAAGTTAGGTCAAATGTATAGTATCAACTCTAGAGGTCAGTCAAAACCATTAATTTTGAATAATGATTATAAATTTATTCATCGTCCGAATATATTGAGCTTTTTTCTATCAGTTCTTTACCTCTCTTTGTAGCAATTTAGTTATTACGTAATCAATGTTTCAGTGAGAGATGGGCGTGATTTTGTGAATTTTTGTTGTAGCTTGAATATTATGTTCGTCTCTGCCGGTTACACGACATTTCACTTGATGTTAAATATCGTCAGGAAATTGAAAACGATTAGGGGCATCAGATGGTACATTTCTAGGGTCATTTTTCTGCAGTTAGCCTCCTCGTTAGAGTTATTTGTAGGGTTATTTTGTTGCCGTATTTCGGTGCTTGAGATACTCTTGCTTTTATTTTACTTCCCTCCCCATGTCCTTACCTTGTCGTGGTGGGAGGGTGTATGCCCAGACGTGGCGCCTTGTAGGATAGGAAAGACAGTTCTTGGTTACGTTTACTTGGCAAGCGTGGAGGCGGACAGGTGTGGTTTACAGGTGTTCGGACACGGACCGATTAGCGCTATGCTTGAGGGGTCGCTCGCTTATCAAACTTCTGAGGCGCATGGAGTAAAGGGGGCATATGTGCGCACACACATACCTCCCCCACCACGAGAATTATGGGAAGGTACCCAAAATATTTGAAAAAAATCGAGGGCAAAAAAAATTAGGCTTTGAAAATCGAACGTTGATGGTCAAAGCAGCATAAATCTATTACCTTTAGCGCAGCACATCTAACTGGTAAATACTTGAAATTATTGACTGAAAACATTTAAACAATTCAACTTAAAAAAAAAAGCACTGTCCGCCATAGTTGAGCAAACAAAACGCAATACAACAGTATAGAAATACAGTAATAATAACGCATCAACGCAAGGCAAGAAGCGAATTAACAAAGAGAATGTCATTTTCTTCAACATTTAAAATTAAGATACGAGTTGCTACAATAACTCAATACATACTTCGTACTAGTAAACAACGTTAGCAAACACATGGTAGAAAACGTACCGCTAGTTATAACTTCATAGATAAATCATTTATTAATTTACCACGCATCTAGAACTGGAAATCGCGTAAGGAAACATGAATAAAACGCTAGATATCAATAACTATAGAACGTATACGAAAAGAAACGCCAATAAAACCACACCAATTTTCCATTCACATGAACAACTCTGATTCGCATAAACACAAACAATTCATCCCGTAACATCGAATTTATGACAGCACTTGCAACGAAATAAATGAATAAAAAATAAATGAATTAATAGGTAATCACATTCAAGAATTCAGAAACCGTGAAACACAGTAGATAGTGTTACCGGGAAACATCACAATCATTCAACCACGAACGTCGGAAGACATTCTAGATTTCATTTTCATACTCATTACGTAAAAATAAACAATACAACCACCGGTACGAGGATAACACAATTAACAAACTAATTGTGCGTCAAACGAACAATTATCACGTTAAAAGCATGGTTACAGTACTTAGACTAAAATATGAGTAAAATACGGGTTAAATGTGGTGGTTAAATATGGTTGTAGTTTAAGTACTTAGGCAAGGAAATTACAGAAATTTTAGAATCGTCGAAACTTTTACCATGTAGGTAATGATTAATGATTACGTAGTATTAGTTTAATGATTTAAATTAGTGATTTTACAAAAAGTTCGACGAAACTTTGAGGATTCTACAAAAGAAAAATGAATAACAGTTACGTAGAGTCAATTCAATTAAATGAATATCTCCCATAACGTCGAAGTTTAGAAAACAACTGAGACCGAAACGACAAATCAAAAAACTTTTAAAACATTGGTAAAATCAATCGACGGAATTGAAACAAGTGACGGAAGTACTATAGGACTCACGATTACAAAACTTAAACCTAAGTGATGATATAATATCGAGTATAGGAATATGTAAAACAAAAAAAAAACAGTTAAAACTCGATAGGGAACAAAAGGAAATGCTAACTGATCGGTTTCAATAAATGAAATTTAATCGCAATGCAATCTAAACAAGGTCTCAAAGAAATCCGAGGACGAGTCTGAATTTCTAGTCGACAAAATTTTAAGTTTCTAAATGCGCTTAAACACTCTTAAGTAAACACACAAATTAAACACTCGAAGTAAGTCACTCAATTGGCATCAATAATTAGCGTCGTTATCATTCCCTCGCACAACGTTGATTTACCCCTAATTAGTTTGAACTGACTGCGCGCGGAGGTTAACTGCCGTCAAGGCAGTCAACCTCCGACGGGGCTGCACTCCATGTGCAGCCTCGTCGCATAAATGAGCCTACGTCTGAGCTCTTTCTCGGTGATAGGTTTGAAAATGTAACGCCCACGGCCTCCTTTCTGGGCATGTTATTGGACAATAAACTCATGGAGACCTCATATACTAGCTTTAAAGGGAAAATGTTCTAGAGCTTTGAATCTTCTGAAATGCCTGTCCAGATTAACATGAGGTGGTGATCGGACAACCACACTGCGACTCTATAGAGCCACGGTTCGTGCCAAGTTTGATGATGGCTGCGTCGTCTACCAGAGTGCTAGCTCATCATGCTTATCACTCCTGGACCCAATCCATAGCTCTGGTCTGAGGCTGTGTACGCCTTTCGGACGTTATCGGTGATGAGCTTATTGGTGGATTGCGGTGAACCTGCCTTGCTGCTTCGTCGAACACAGCTTACTCTACAGTATGTTGTACGACTCAGACAACTACCTTTCACGGCCACGTGGAATAGCGTGATGGAAGAAGTATGGGGCCGGGAGTTGTTTCCATATTATATCCCCTCCTCTACTGACTACGAGGCGCTGCCAGATATGGATGGCACAGTAGCCCCCCGTTCAAAGTTGAGCGTGCCCTCACTCTGGAAGAGCCAACCTGGCAAATTCCAAAACAAACCTTCTGTCCAGGACTGCAATACCCAAAGAAAGGGATGATGACAAGAACCATACTGCGACATATTTTCCGAGATCACCTTCACAGTGACCACGAAGGAGCTTTTCATATCTACACTGATGGTTCTAAGATAGATGACGCAGTGGGCTGTGCTGCAGATTTGCATGACGGAGTGGTGGAGAAAAAACTGCTGCCTGAAACGTCAATTTACTCCGCGGAGCTGATCGCCATTCGTGCCGCACTCCGCATGGTTAAGGAGCGTCCTGCTTCGGGTTCTTACGTGGTATTCTCCGATTCCAAAGCTGCTCTCCAGTCACTGAGGTCCTACAACTCCACCCATCCAATAATTTCTGGAATAATGTCAAGCCTTTTGGGACTTGCAGGCTCCCCAAAACTTGTATCTCCATGCTGGGTACCTGGCCATTTTGATGTACGTGGCAACGATCAGGCAGGCGAGTTAGCGCGAAGTGCTGCAACCTCTGCTGCTGACCCAACTAATACACGAGTACCCGCCCAAGATTCCTACCCTATAATTAATGCTGCTTTAACTAAATTTTGGCAGCGGGAGTGGGAGAACACCCAAGACAAGTTGCACAAGATTAAGAACAGTGTCCGAGCCTGGCTTTCTTCAGCATGCCGGAACCGCCGCGTAGAAGCAGGGTTGCGGTTTCGGAAGAATAAGTTTACGACTCCGACTCCACCTTTCCAGAATATTACGACTCCAACACCGACTCCACCACTTAAAGATATTTTAAAAACCAAAGATGGTAATTTTGTCCCATCTCTATTGGAAGTAAACTGTTTTTCTTTCTTTTTTCTTTTTTTTCTTACTGTTCACTCTCAGCGTTTAACATTACCTAACTCGTCATCTCTTTTTATTGTGAAGCATTCACGTAAAAAACTATACATTTGTTGTGTAATCCTCCATTTAGATTTGAATAAAACGCTTATCAACTAATGACCGTTATGTTAAAATGATTTAATTAGAAATACAAAACTTGTACTTTTCGTGTCCGTCATGCTTATATATGTATATATATTTTTTTTCACGCTTCTTTGAAATAACATTTTTGAACATCGGCCGAAACAAGCGATTCAAATAGCATTACCTGGCGTCAAGAATTGCGAAGTTTTATGTCATGTATATGTAAACTGTCAAAAGTGTTTCCACCCCACAATGAAAATGCATTGTCCATGAAGTTGTGTTATCTCTTAAAATTATCATTACATGTATCATCAAATGTAGTTTAAGCAAGAGTAGGAGTACATTGCCCTCAATCATTTTTCGACTAGTGACATGGGTATTACAATACTCGTGTGTGTGTATCATCTAAGTGTATTATCTTTAAGATATTTTAAAACCAATGATGGTACTTTTGTACCATCTCTATTGGAAATAAACTTTTTTAAATTTTTTTTATCACAATTTTGGGACTCCAACTCCACCTATTCACAATTTAGAAGATGAATATTACTGCTTGCAGGTATTCCAACCTGCACATATGGTTATTATGATATTTATTTACGAACGACTTTTAAATTGGCAACAGAATGTAAAAAATCAAGCTTTACTTAAATATATCTACTAGTGTACATGATTTTTCAAAAATGATAGGATTCGATAGTTTTCTTTAAAAAGCCCTAAGATATAGATGACAAACAAATAGATCCACCCTAATTGGACCCGCGATTTAAATATTTTTGTACATGTACACTGGTGAAACTCTTATCACAGATACGGTAAATTAGTCTCCTTGTGAGCGTCACAGACGCACACCCCAACCAAGCAAGCAACAACTGTGTATTATATTTCAAATTATTATTGGCAAAGAAGTTTTCAACAAATTTGCGGTACCTTTTTTCCAAGATAAGCTGCATTTTCACAACAATAGATTCAATTGTCAAGCAAAATTTTTTACTTATAGACAAAAGTGAGCAGATGTTAGGTTTTTGAAATCATTTGAATGGTATTTATGTTACCATCCAATCAAGCTAATTCCCATTGTATTAACATAGGGGAAATTAAATACAAAAACATTTATTTTTAAATTGATAGAAAAACCTAGCCTATCAATATATATTTAGTTTTTTTTGTGCGGACAAATTTCAACCGTAGGTTGAAAACTCAAAATAAATCAATTTTCACGAATGATTAAATGCCCAAAACTCCTTAGTTTTAGAGTTGTGAGGACTTAAAGGTGCTTTGAAACCTAAAGTATGATACCACTTGCGCGCAAATGTTAGCGCTACCTTTTTCACTTCAAATTATTCAAAGTCAAGTTCATTTTAATCCAAGTCAAGTTCGAATAAATCCAAGTCAAGTTTGCATAAATCCAAGTCAAGTTCGAATAAATCCAAGCCAAGTTCGAATTAATCCAAGTCAAGTTCAAATTATTCTCAGTCAAATTCAATTTAACCCAAGTCAAATTCTAATTAATCCAACTTTAAGTTGAGTTAAGAATTGACACAATCACTCGTCAATTAGAGCGCTTTTTGCATTAAATATGTTTCTATTGGATGTGATGAGAAAGACAATCGTTTTTCCTTTTAGCAAGGAATACATAAAACTTTCGCTTGTGTCACAATTTAAAGACAAGCTGTCGTAAAATGTGCTAAGTACCCAGCATCAGGAGACAGAATGAGATTCAGATCTTTGAGCGGCATAAAAGATACCAGTCAAATATATAATATAACCAGTTCGCTTTGTATTGTACTACTCATTAAAGTTATTTTTAATTCTGCATTAACGTTAGTATGCATCCATTCAAATATTAATGTTCAAAAGGTAATTTTATGTTACACATAGCAGTATCGGGGATGTTTCCACTCTCATCTAGAGATTTACATATATAACATTTCATTTTATCATATGTATGCAATCATATACTGTACATACGAATACATAAGAGAACTATTAGACGTTATGTAGATTTAATCTTTAAGATAAATATACAAACGAAATTCATTGAGTGCTTACGTACGATTCCGTTTGAATACAATTGATAGGAGTACATTACACAGGCACATTCCTGCATTACCAATAAAATGCAGCCATCCCTTCAAATTAATAGGCCAAGGCAAATATATCATCTCTGTCGATGAGATAAATTGTAACTTCTTTTTACGAAAATCGTTTGGACGAGCGAAAAAGGACTTTGTTGCTTTGTTTTTTTTTATGGATTAAATCTACATATCGTCCAATGATAATCTTATTTAGTAGCATGTATGTATGATTTGATGCATGTGATAAAGTGAAATTTCACGCATATAAATCTCTATTTGAGTGTAAATAATTCTTCGATACTATTATGTACTAGTGTGCACGGCCCGCCAAAAATGACGGGATTCAATACCTTTCTTGAACAAACTTTCCACACGTGGATGACTAACAAATATATCCATCCCAACAGAACTCGTGATAAAAATATTATTGTACTTGCGCAGCGGTGAAACTCGTATCACAGATACGATCATTATGGCTATCTTTATGAGCGTGGCAGAGAAATGGAAGAAGCGGACTCTAAACAAATAAACCAAGGGTATTGTTAGGTAGTAGCAGCAGCCGAGGAAATTCTTTGGACAATGTCATCGTTAAGCTCGGTGGACCCGTGAAAAAATTCTGTCAATATTACCAAACCAATGCTAACCTGTCCTGTGCTAATCTGACCAAATCTCTCCTAAACGAACCTATCCTGATAAAATGCCAAACATCTAAATGGATGTAAGACCATCCTTCAATGTTACACTGAGGAATTCGGTATCCATAATACCGCACACTCAGGCATCTTGTGTTTCTTAAGAAGCGGACACCAAACAGATAAATAAATATATAAATAAACACACGACGGGTATTATTAGGTTAGATATGTGTAACATAAAATCACATTTTGAACATTAAAATTTGAATGGATGCAAACTGACATAGATGTAGAATTGTAAAAGAATTTCAGTGAGTAATGTAATAAAAAGTTTTTATAATTGACTTGTATATTTTACGCCGCTCAAAGATCTGAATCACACTCTGCCTTCTGATGCTGGATACTTGGCACATTTTACGACAGCTTGTCTTTAGATTGCAACACCGGACACCTGCGGAAATTGTATGTATTCCTTGCTGAAAAGAAAAACGATTGTCTTGCTCATTACATAAAATAAATGCAAATTTAATACAAAAAACGCTCAAATTAACGAGTGATTACGTCAATTCTTAACTCAACTCAAGATTGCTTTAATTTAAATTTGACTTATATTAAATTGATCTTGACTTGGATTAATTTGAAGTGAAAAAGGTGAAGTCTTGATGGGTGAAAATGTGAAAAAGTTGAAGGTGAAGTCTTGAAGTTCCTACCACACTAAAATAGGTTTTTGAAATTTTTACAATGAGAACTGCAAGCATTTTACGGTTACGAAAAGTATCTGCAGTTTCAAGCTATTAAGCATTGAATAATGTTTGCACGTTTTATTAATTTAATGAAATGGCTACCAACGTTTATCATTGATGACTTAGTGTTAATTTCCTAACGATCATTTAAATCGCAAATTTTTCATAATTGTAAAATGCTTGCAGATTTTACCGCAAAAATAACAAAAAACTTCTTAAGGGGGGTCGGAACTAGCAAAACTAGCTCTAACATAGGCGTACGTGTGGTCTCCTACTTTGAGTTTTGAATTTTCTTTAAGTCCTCACAACTCGAAAACTAAGCGGTTTTTGCATTTTATCATTCGTGAAAATCAATTTACAGTATTTTAAATTCTTCTACCTATAGTTGAAATTTGTCCGCACAAAAAAAAACAACCTGTTGATTATTCTTATGCAATAAAAGGCCATATGTCGTCTTAAACGATTAAGTAAATAAATTGGAGTATTTCCTGTGCGTAATTTCTATCATGTTAATACAAAGTTCAAATTATTGAGGATTGAACAAATAAAATTGGTCGGTCCGTCTTGGTTGGTCTTTCTCTCTTTCACGCTCTTAAATTATGGTTAATGATTGTATCTGTGATACGAGTTTCACCAGTGCACAACTACAATAATATTTTAATCGCGGGTACTATTAGGATGAATATATTTTTTTATGATCCCCATCTGGTAGATTTGCATAAAGACAACATCGAATCTCGTCATTTATAACGAGTCGTGTGTACTATTATGTATTCTCCATATATTACTGACATGTCTTCTGAGTAGGCAAAGTAGGCAGTGCCTACTCTGAGAATCATAGATAGGCATCAACAATTTTTTATATTACTAAGTATCCACCAATTCAACGAAATTATAATAGTTGATTTAGTTTCTATGCTCAAAAAATATGATATAGATGTTGATAAGGTAGACAAAATTTTTCACACTGCCTTTTCTTCTCAGTATCTACACTATGCAGAGTGACAATGCAGAAAAGGTGTCATATTATTGCTCAACACTATGTTATATCTCGGCTATGATAGGCAAAAATTGTTCTGCCTTCGTCGCACAGGCCTGACGTTTTCGGGACGTATTGTTTACGAATGAACGACACTTTTAGCTCATTTGTGTGTAATATGATACTGTCTTTTATTCTTGTCTGACTTTTTACTATGCATTTGACATTTTCTTATTTTAATAAACATCCATGTTCTTTTCATTTTGCATTTTTGGTGAAATTTTGAATGTTTTCAGTAAGAAAATTGATAAATGCAACAATCATGGCAGCTGAGGCAGTGCATTGCTTTCCGTTGAATGTGTGTGACCAAGTGAACCTTCTGCTAGTGTTATTATTTTCACTGCAACTCGTTTACTTTGTATTTCATTTTTTCGTATGTCCCAATATCAATATTAATCACCTTACAGCATTTCCAAGTGTTTTTTAAGAAGAAGTAATTTATTTTATAACACCGAGAAACAGATACTATTTCAGTTTTTAAAATTGTAAAAAAATTGTAAAAACTTCTGAAATGAGCCGAAATTTTTATTATTAATACATGTTAACTTGACCTATTGACAAGAAAGTAAACAAAACAAAGAGATCAATTTGAAGTACATAGGTACCACACATTGCTGAAAAATTTACTTAAATTCCAGTTATTAATATCAGATAAAGATAATTGAATTTTCATTATCAATAGTGGTAAGATAATCTGAAAACTAGACGTCGTTACGTATCAGGCTAGAGTTTCAGGTTTTGGCAAAGACTAGTCATTATAAATATATCATACCTAAGGACTAAAAATATTTTTGATCACAACACAACTCTAGGGTTCTGCAAAGACTAGTCATTATCAATCAATACGCCGAAGCATAATCAAAAGGAAGACTAGGAAAGATCGTTGTAAGGAACCACTGGTATAGAATATGGACACATTAATAAGAGTGTACAGAGTTACCACTCTTCATGTGAATACAATGTATTACATCAGCTGAGCTGTTCTGTATGTAACTTGCAACATATTTACTACTAGTTTCTACATCCTATGTCTTAATTGAAGGGACAATGAACGAAACGAAAATGAACAGAATGAATTGTCGATACTTTCAATTACTAATTCCGGTTTTTAACCAAAAAATATGAGTATTGCTCCAGTGTGAAAATCATGTTTCGCACTGGTAGGTATCACATATATATGAATGTGAGCGAACCCAAAATGACTAGATTTTAATGACAGTATTTGGTAATAGGGATAACTACTCTTTTTTGAACCTCGAACAAAATAATCACCAAAAACATTGCGTTTTTTAGCTTTTCAGTAAAGTATTTTAAGTCTGTTGTGTTTACGTTCGGTTTTAAACAATTATAAATAATTTTTAGTAAAAATTAGAATCGAAGACACCAAAAAATAGCGACTCCAACCTCGACTTCACTACATCCGAATAAACGACTCCGACTCCACCACATTCGGAAACGCGACTCCAACTAAACCCTAAAACATGCGACTCCAGCGCCTCCGACTCCCGACTCGGCAACCCTGGTTTACATGCAGACATGAATGCAGTATGAAAATTGACTCAAAAATTTCTTGCTGATCTAATTCTCCGTCTCGATCGTAATCATCTCCTTCTTCTTGCTGGTTTCCTTCTTCATCTTGGAAGGTGTTGTATATCACAATATTGCATTTTATGAAGTTTTTATAAGTACAGTATACAGTTGTAGTAGAAACTTAGCCCCACTGATTGTCTTGCTACCAGGGGCTAAATTTATCAGAATGTCGGCCACGCAGAAATCAGCTCTTCCGGCTTAAATAGCTGGGCCCCGACACTCGGGTACCAGTGACGGCACTTTCAAGGAGATTAAGTTTATTTAAAAGAAGTAACAAGAATAACTTGGGGCGCGTCTTGCGGGAACCGTCTGTCTAAAGTGGCCTATAGACAAACATCGGCATCTTAGGATGCTTTATTTCCAATCAAGCCTGATACATATGATCTTGAGCATTGGTTTTTCAAATGTCTTATAACTAACACTATATATAGGACACCATGACGGTTCCCCCGTAAAGCCGGTACCCATTTCCGACACTTGGGTTGAGTGGGGTATTGTGCTTGAGCTTTCCCTTATACCCAAAGGGGAAAATCGCCGCGCCAGCGCCGGGATACGAACCCTCGTCTCCAACATGCAAGGCCGATCCCTTAACCACAGTGCCACTGCGAGCACACTAAGACGATCAATTTAATTGTCAATATCATTGACTCAATAGATTGATGAGATTTTCTGTTGCCCACAAACGGCGTGAATCTTTTCGTTTGGGAAAATTGTTCGACATTTTTTGAGAATTCAATGAATTAAATAAAGAATTAAATTAAACAATTAAATTTTATTTGTATAAATAAATTAATAAAAAAATAAAATGAATTGCATTTAAAAAAAATCCTAAAATCAAACTTGGAAAGTATTCCCTTAAATTCTCTCATTTCGAATTTAACTTGAATCTTTATTCCCTAAGTGAGGTGACCTCGGGTTGGGCTGCGGCTCGACTTGCAGATTCTTTCCGTTCCCCGTCAGAGCTTGTCCCGCACGAGCTGGCGCTACTTGCTCGTGGTCGTACTCCGAACCAACTTCGGCGACGTCGGGTGGCGCAACTTTCATCATGGTGGGGTCTTATCAATGTGTCACCTCTGTTCTTCAACCGTTCAGTTGACTGCTGACTACGTCGTGATCAAAGTTTCCGTGTTACGTGGCGCAGTTTCTTCTGGCAACCTTAACTTCCTGTGTTTCATTCATTTTATCTTTTGAGTTACAGTAATTAGCATTTCTTTCCATTGTTGTTGGGTTGTATTCTATGCACCAATTTTTATTCTGGCGTACTCCATCAATCAAAGTAAATAAAATTCAATCGAATGAATCAAATTTGTAAGTGCCTGGCTCTACTAAAAGTGGAGGTTGTATCTGACCTTCTCATCAGAGCGCAGCACTGATCAAATTCTTATCTTATTTCCATTGAATGAACCTCAAACTATTCTTTTCTTTTCGAATGGAGGGCGCTTCCTCTCGCTATATTTCCCTCAAATTACCTTTTTCTTGTGCCTGAACGTATTCCACTGGAGACTACCATTCTTTAGGTGAGTTTGTCGCTTAATTATCAAAATCAAAGTGTTGATCTATTCGCATATGGCATATTGAACTCTCGCGCCCCCCTTTTTCCGCGCTCTAAACTGTCCTTCTAATCACGGGCAGTATCAACGTCCTGAGACTGCTTTTCAGTTTTCTCGCTTCGGGTCGGTTACTTCTCGAAAGCCCTCAGCTTCTTGTAGGTGGATTAGTTGTAATGTTCATTGAACTATTGCTATAATTTGGTCGTACATTCTTGTCCCTTTTTTGCTGTTATCTAACTGTGCCCTTTCTCGTGCAGTATTAACGTCGCTACGGTTCTGTTCCGATTCTATCTTGCTTCGCTTTGTGGCTTCTCCTTTGGAAAGCCACCCGTTTCCCGTCAGTGGATTCATATTCGAAACATTCTGAATTTATTTGGTACTATTCTTAGTTTCATTATCTCTGTTGTTTCAAATTTTCACCGTTTTTTTTTTTCTGCAGCATTGGTAGCCGACTGTCGTGGTCCTGTATTATGACCCTCTCTACTGCGTTGGGTTCTTGCCAAGACGTTCGTTGTGGCGCCGGCCACTTCGAAGCGTCCGCTGCATTCGGTGATCTTACTGGCAGCAGGAGCTGGGCTTGATGTCATGCACCCTGGAATAACTCGGGAACGGAAGATCTCTCGTCAACCTCCACATTAATTTTCGTTGAACACTGTTGTCACTCTACACCGTTTTCTGGGTTCCTTGCAGACTTCGGTCTGTTTTAAATATAACGTTCTCTTATGTTCAACGAACCTAGCACTTTTTGTTTGTGGAGAGAGACAGCAAAACTTGTTGATGGAAACTTTAAAATTTAAACTTGTAACTAAACTTAAATCATGGCTGTGTTGCCGTTCTAAATAAAACTCTTCAACTTAAACTCAACTCAGGCTGTGGCCTATCGAAATAAACTCGTGAACTTCCAACCTTAACTCGTATCGCGTGGAAATTCTCGCTATTGAATTTTAGTAGAACTAGCTTTATTGGGCTTCCGCTTATTCGTATTTGGCGACCGTAGGTCGTATCTGACCGGGTGCGTCCCTTTGAGCGGTTACTTCTGATGTTCATCTTTATATATTAAAATGTGCGTTAATTGAATATTTAAAATTGTATTTCTCATTATTTTCCTTCCTGAAAAGGTTGGAGATTAAGTTCAGGCATTGAAAAATCTCGATATCATCAATATAAATGATGAAAACCAGTCATTTGCTGTGTGGACGTTTAACGTGATATCTGGTCGACGGAGAAATTACCATTGTAGCGCTAGGCTAGGCACTTTCATTTCCCAGAAAATTCTCAGGTAAACACAAGACATGGGCCAAAAACTGACTCAGGGAACGTGGCAGAATATCCGGAACAGACGCATTGCTCAAGAAATTACATGCACATGAGCCATAAAATTTTAAGAATTATCTTTGAATGGACACTACATCATTTGATGAACTATTGCATCTGGTCACTCCAGTAAAAGTTCCAAGAACTAAATAGTATCAAGCTTTTACTTTTTAAGATAATTTAAACAAGTAAACTAACAATTATAAATAAAATAACTTGACTACATTCAAATGAAATGATATAAGACAAAAAGTACCATACATTTATAGCAGCGTTCTCAACCTTGTAAAAGTATCAGATCTGCGTGTACACAAAAATAAATTTCAATTGTTGCCAGGTTTATACACTACGACTTTCAGAGCTATGAATGAAATATTGACGAACCATCAATAAAAATTAAACTGATTTGATTGCGTCAAAACATTAAGTCAATTAATTGACGGTCGTCAATCAAGCCCACAGACGATCAATTAAATTGTCAATTTTCATTATTGTCAATTATATTGACAATTAAATTGATCGTCTACGAGCCGCTTTACACGAGATCGTAAACCTCCCGCCAACCGCAAAATCCCCGCA
>JACJUY010001383.1:93441-128560 GCA_014220935.1 Platorchestia sp. MABIK | reverse complement strand
AAACCATCTGAAATCTTGTTAAAATTGTGATGTTGCAGAGAGGTGGGTGAATTCGTCAAGTGGCACTTCGTAGAAAAACTTCCTGTAACGTCTTTCAGCCTGTGCGCTGAACTGCAGAGCATACATCTACAACTCTGAAGGCGTGGGGCTACATGGAATTGTTTCCAAAGCTCCATTAAACCGGAAACAATAACAACAACACGGGAAGACCCACCATGTGCGGAGGAGGTGTCTTTACGCACTGGTTATCCCAGTGATGCTGCTGTCGGCCCTCAAGTTCAAGAAAAATAGTCAACATTGTTTAAAATCTGTATGAAAACACAAGCGCTGCCTACAGGTTAAGAAATTTTGAAACAGAAAGTGAGGAGTTTTAGAGTGAGACAGGGCTGTACTCTATCTCCCCTGTTGTTTGGGCTGTACATAGAAGAATTAGCAGTTCGACTGAGAATGAGTTGCTTACGACTAAAAGTTGGTAAAGAGAGACTGAGTTGTTTGTTGTATGCTGATGATGTGGTTGTGCTTAGTGAATGTAGACATGAACTACGAAAGATGCTTGACATTGTGAATGGATCTAGTACTGATTTCAAGATGAACTTTGGTGCCAATAAAAGTAAGGTTATGGTTATAAATAGTGATGAGACTGATAGAGACAGACTGTGAAATATTGGAGAAATCATACTAGGTAGAACAAAAGAAAACAAATATCTAGGTTGTATGATAAGTGAAGATGGATGCACTAGGACTAAGGGTGAGAAAGTGGCAAAAGCAATGCAGTGGAGTGAACGGTTAAGTAGAATGGCGGCTGGCCAGATACAGAGTAAACAAGTATGAATGTGTAAGAGGAATGTGAAAGTATGTTGCTGTACCTAGTGTCATGTATGGTATGAATGCTTTTGCCTGGATTGGAAGTGACCTTGAAAAGCTGGATGTGATACAAAATAAGGTAGGACGTCTAGCATTGGGTACCCCAAAATGGACAGCTACAGAAGCCATTAGAGTTGACCTAGGTTGGAGCCTATTTTCAGAAAGAATGATAAAAGCTGTGTTGAATTATAAGGTAAGAATTGAGAGAATGCAGAATAGCAGGGGAGTGAAGGAAATTTTTGAATGGAATCTGAGTGTAAGCTATTAGGAGAAAGTATGTTGGGCCACACACAGTTGGGGCCATGTGAGGAAGTTAAGTATGCAAAAGATATATGTGTCAGAATTGGGAGACCAATGGATGACTGGCTTTTAGTGAATGTCAGAGGTGAGGGTCCAGAGTGTCACTGTAAGAGGGGGAAAAAAGAGATTGAAAGGCAAACAAAAGAGTATGGATTGTATAAGTGGAAGCTTAGCATGACTCAAAAGCCTACAGGTTAGGAAATTTTGTAACAGAGCAAGTGAGGAGTGTTAGAGGAGTGAGACAGAGATGTACTCTGTCTCCCCTGTTGTTTGGATTGCATACAGAAGAATTAGCAATTCGACTGAGAATGAGTGACTTAGGACTGAAAGTTGGTGAAAAGTATACCTCTAATCTGGTATATGCAAAAGGAAGTACCTAAGTGCAAGATGTTCTATGGTGGTAGTTTTGGTAGTCAACTCTGGTTTGCTGTGAGGTGCAACCGTGCAAGTCATGGTCAATTTTGATTATAGGCCTTTCACGGAAATTAAAAATTCCGTTCCGAAGAATCATTTAAGGGACATGTTTAAAAACGTTTTACATGAATGCCATTCTGCTCGCTGATGCGTAATTTTTGAGTTATTCAACTTTGTAGTTATAAGAACGTCGTATATAAAAGTGAAGGAACGGACACGTAAATATACTGTAATACGGTATTAACCTAATAATGGGTGAGGTTAGGGTAGGTTATGGCGGGTTAGTTTAATAAACTAATATAATATAACATGATTTAACCTAAAATAGCTTACCAAAACTTACCCAAACAGTCTCTGTTCGTTTCCCCCCAAAAAGTGGGCATGTCCTGCCAGAAAAGTGGGCGTCACCCAACAATGCGGCGACTAAGCAACCGACCAAATAATGTTAGTCCTATCTGAACATAATTGTTGTTATATCTCGAAAAAAACGCATCAGCGAGCAAAATTTCATTCATGTAAAACGTTCTTAAATGTGTTCCTTTGGTGATTCTTTGGAACGGAATTTTTAATTTCTGTGAAAGGCCTAAAATCAATATTGACCCAAGTCATTGAGCGTGAATAGACGTACATGGAGGTAGAATGAGGATAATAATAGATTATGTCAGCAATGTGATAGAGTGGAGGAAACAATTGAGCATTTTGTACTAGATGTAGTGAGTATGAGCAAGAGAGAGAAAGAGTTTCATGAATCTGGTGTTTGAGCAGCAAGGAGAGAATGAGTGGTATGCCAGATGTGCTGAAGATGATTGTGGTATGAGCTGTATTGTTGGATTGGATCAGGATTGTAATTCGAGTCTCATTGAAGCTATGAAAGTTTTTCTTGGATGTGCCTTGAGTAAAAGACAGTGACTGAAATGAGCCAGTCATGTAGCGTGGACTGCAATGACCCGCCACGCCTTGGGATGGTGTTTTGACGCACTGGTTATCCAAGTAATGCTGTCAAATGGCAGCTTGTGACAAGGATTGGTGAATCCTGAGTAGTTTGTTTTACAATACTGGTACGCAGACACTGAACTCCTTTGAGTAAATATTGTGAGTATTGCAGAGGAAATTGTAGGCCATTACATAGGCCTTCAACTTCAATTTCAAGTTGAAGCACTTACAAGCATACTAGGGTTGCAGGACAGCTTTACTAGCCTGCGTGTAATTGAGTACACTCTATCAAGATCCTGATGCTACTGAACAATTTTGGTTGTGCCACCTAACATGGAAAGGACGTGGTTAGGACTCTGTGACAAACGAGTGTCGAAACACACACCATTAGCATCATGGGTATCATGGAGATGTAGCTTCCTCCTAGCTAATGGGAAGCCTGTAGGGTGTTGGGAGATAGCCAATGGGAGAATTACTGAATCACATCAATGTCAGAGCACAATGCAGGATGCCAGAAGTACATGAACGTTTCTGAAAATTTGGGCAGCTGCAAAGCTAGGCATGTACTATTTGAATTTATCAGATATTGTGTTTTGTAACTTGAATTTTCTTTGTAACATGAGGTATGATTGTAGTTGTCTGAATTTATTGCATTACTTAAGCAAAATTTAATATTGTCTGTATATTTCTTCTTTTTTCCGTTAATTTTTATAGTAATTCAGAACAAAAATACGATCAGTTAGTAAGAATGGGTGTCAAGTCTTTTTCCTTGAATTTAGAACCTCACCAGGCTGTCTACTTCCCTGGTCAAACTGTGATGGGATCAGTGATGGCTGGAGTGACATCTGAAGTTTCTTGTAGAGGTGAGAGCTTGGTGCTATCTACATTCTAAAGTAAATTAGATGTTCTTTACACATGTTTGGTGATCTTCAGTCACCTGGGTGTACTTTACCTATGAACTTAGGTAAGTTTTAAGTTCAGTTTATTAAATTTGTTTTTTCAATTATTGATAACTGGTTCACGTATTAAATTTAAATTATTAATTGAATTTGAAATGAATCAATTGAACTCTTTGTGAAATGAGTGTTTTTATTTTCAGTGCAAAAATGTTTTTATAGTTAGGCCATTGGTTTTTGCCACTGTTGCAAATGTTACTGATGATAACCACTTGCCAGTGTGCAAGCATTGGATGTAAATATTTGTTAATTTTAAATATGTTGGCATGAAATTGTTTTATCCTGATAGTTGTAAATTTAAAAACAATGAAACTTTTAAGCTGCGGTTTGTTTCAGTGATTTTTCACATCATGAATAAAATAAAAACTCAAGAATTCATATTTCTGCATATGAATCAATTTTGTTTATTTTTACTGCAGTATAATTAAATCATAAAAATCTTTGAAGGATTTTCCATGTTCAAAGTTACATATCTAGTAATGTTCAAGATGTTCTTCAAGGTCTGTATCACCATCAGCAACCATCTTCTAGTTATAAATTTTAATTTTATTCAGGGTGACATTGAGGAATTCAGCAATTATGGCAGAACTAACAAATTCTAACCCATTCTTTATACATCAAATAATATTCATTATTTTCAGTTCAAGCTTATTAGCTCTTAGAAAAATATGCCTTCATTTTTTAACTAATTACCTAACTGTTAAATTATTACCTTGCAAAAAAATTTGGCACACAGCATATCTGTTGCTGTTTACATAGTTATTTGTTATTTTTTGAACCATTTCCTAAAAAATTATAGTTTTGATTGATATTTATGTGTTAAGGGGCCCATTCACAACACCTGCCATCAACTCTAACTCAAGTACAAACAAGGTTGGAGCTGCAACTTGCGCAAGCTTGCTTCCCCACTCACGGTGCAAGCCCAATCTCTCAGTTGTGCTACAATTCTGGATGTCAGATCTTGACTCAGATTACGGTAGAAGAAACAAGGTAAGGTCAAACCAGTCCTTTTCCATCTACCGTGTGGCTTTCCAGACGTCCTGGCAATGAACCAATATCAGCGCTCATATTGCATCTGACAACACTGCTAGCCCTAAATCTGGCACCACTATTGGCCTAACAACATGGCGCTTTGGTGACATCATAAAGTTTGTTTGAAATAAGTCCTTTCTATTGGCTAGCCAAATAAGAGGTGTATTTTCTCATGGATGATAGAAATGACCCTACCTTGTTTCCTCTACCATGACTCTGACTCTATTGGACATAGCAGATTTTTAGATGCTATCAGAAAGCGCAAAAAAGTCGAAGTGGTGAAATCCTTGGCTAATGAAGACAAACACACTTTCTCATAATCTATTAGAGGAACACAGACTAAAACCCAAAGAGAACATAAATTATTTGCAAATAAAAAACTCAACTGATTTAGAGCTTCTTTCTTTGGTAGCACCACACATAAGAAGATTCACTACGTCCTCCCTTGTGGCATCGGGAGTCACCTCTTTGTATTTATTCACTAACAATACATATGCTACGTTTTTTAATTGTTAATTCGAATATTGAGCGCATTTAACACGACTGAGGCATGGGTTGCTTTGATAAACCTCTACAAAATCTTTGAGAAACGCTATAGAATCCATTTTGCTGGTTAATGTTGGCTAAGAAGAGACCATTACCTCACAAGTAGCCATAGGGTGCAAATTAAAGTGGTTGCCATTTCTTCCTTACAGTAAACTGATTAACACTTTTCCTCTAAAAATATGAAATAAATCAAATGTGACAAAAAGCAACTATAGCTTATTCATACGGGATGTTTCAAAACAAGGGGTACAAAATTGCACACCAAGTAGAAAATGCCCAAATAAATACTTTTTCATCTGAAAATTTTCAAAAAAATAAGATTTTGAAACATTTGCGGTTTATTGTTTTGAAGGATGAAATTCAATTAGGCAGTAACTCGTAATATGTATTTTGATTTTGCGTTACAAACACTTTCATTTTATGAAAGTTTACAATAATAAAATTCAGTTTTAGTGATATTTGGTAAAAAAAATTTTAGCAAGAAGGACACATGAAGAGCCTTGTTTATGCTACACCCATTGAAACTGAGGAAGATCTCTTGACCAGAATTGCAGTGGCTGCTGGTATGATTTCTGAAATGCCAGATGTGTTTCCTAATCTCCAGCAGTCGTTGAGGTTTAGATTTAAAGAGTGCATTGATGTAGGTGGAACACACTTTGAACAATTTTTGGACAGTAAATTTAAAAAACAGTGCGAGTAATTGTATAATTCAAATTCATTCTTTAAAGCAATAAATAACTAATATCTCAAAAACTAGATTTTTAAAGAAAACTTCATGGAAGAGAAAATGTTGATTAGTCCATTTTCTACATGATAGGCAATTTTGAACTTACTGTTCTGAAATACCATGTGTAAGCAGTATTATGCAACCAAAGTGAAAGTGCAAAACACGAGCAAAAAGACGAGTTTGGCATTCCGAGCACAGTCACGGTTCAGTCAGCAGCACAAGCCCTAAGCCCTGCCCACAAAATATCAGAAAAATTTGATCAGCTCCAACTCATGCTCAGAAATTGGGCTTGAGTTGGAGCATGAGCGTACCCATTCACAACGCAAATTGGCATGAGTTGGGGTTTGTGCGCTGAATTGGAGTTGGTGGCATGCGTCGTGAATGGGCCCCTTAACATGTTTCAGCATGAGATTTCAATCACATTTATCATAATCTTTAGGGCAAGAATATTGTTTTATCATTAATTTTCATATAATTTTTGGAATTACAGACATCCAAACCAGCAGAAAATGAATGAGTACTTAATGTGAAAATCTATTAAAACTTCATATTTTTCAATGTAAAAGTATTAATGAGTGTTTCAGTTACCATTTATGTATTAGGAAATAAATCATGGATTATAATTTTCATCAATCGTAACTTGAGGTGATTTATCATGTCATGCAATCATGCTCATAATTCCACTAGTAAAGTACTTCGATAATGATCTAAACTGACAATTAAACATACTTTTCACATGCGATAAGAAGAATAATACTGTTTGTTGAAAGTTTTTTTTATCTTTTCAGGGTGACAATCTTCATTGACATCCTGAGTTTGGCTGCTTCATGTTTGCTTGCAACACATTCTACTTTCTGCCTGTTGATAGTTTTATCAATTCCTTAGTGAGAAGTGTACAGGCAGATTTCCAGAGATGTATTTAAACGCTATCAAACTTGTGTAGACACACCTATTCATTGATTTCTTATTTGTTTAGAATGCCAATTTCTTTATTATGTGCTACGAATAAGTCCTCAAATTTTAATTTACAAGAAGTCACTAATGTATTGATAATGAAGTAGCTTCTCAATCATGTTTTTTCTTTGAGGAACACGTTAACAAGTTTGTAGATACCTTAGCTGTGCGATTGATGTACCCACCTTCATCATAAGGACAGTAGTCTTTTACTGGGTTGTTGCTCAGGTATCAGTTATTGATTAAATATGCCATGGCTCTTTATCTTTGCAATGATCTGTGATTGTATTTGATTTACACTCCCCTTCATATTTTCCTTGAAATAATAACAATTTTCTTTCAGCTATTGAAATCAAGTTCAAAGGATGGGCGCTGGTAACATGGACTGTAAAACAAAATGATTCTGAGAAAACCTACAAAGCATCAGAACAATACTTCAATTTTGAAACCATTTTATGGAGTCCTCAGGGTAAGTTGTGTCCCACAATGAATGATTTTACATGGTTCACACATTTCTATGTTGTGAGTGTGACTAAATTGAATTTTCAAGTGATATAAATAGTTCTAATAAATACCTACTCCTAACGTATTGCATCTCAAGACTACAATAATTTGTTTGTTTAGAAAATAAATTAGGAAATTGAATATGATGTTAAACCAAAGTGCTAAAAAGCATTTTGGCAAGCGTGAGAAGTGCATACTATGGCCTCAAATATGTTGCAAGTGTTCACGTTATGGTGGATTTTCACTTTTTGACAATGAAATGTATTTTTCTGCTGGTGAAAATTCCTCTCCAAACTATTCCCAATTGTGAATTTTGATTCTGTCTGACAATTGAACATTTGAAAACTCCAAGGGGGACATTCACAAGAATTCAGAATTTGTATAGAGCGACCAAATACTATATCAACCATCCTAAAATAAAAAAATTTTTGAAATGAGTTCTTTGTGTATTACAAGTGTTATTAACTACGATCAGCACAGATTTGTAATTTTTTCTCAGCTGCTTGATAAAATCAAAAGTCAATGGAATCATTTAGATACCAGAGCTTTGTTCAGGAAGTGTGAGTGCAAAGCTGTTGGATACCCAATCTGAAACTGTCGAAAATCATTCAATGTTTTTTTGGCAAAAACTGGACCTCTTAAAGTAGAAATAAACATTGGGTCATTCCATTTCCTCTGCAAGTCCAGTTGTCTTACTTAAGCTAACCGAATGGTGTAAAATGTCTCAAAATATTTGAGTGTCATGTGGTGTTGCTCAGCCTTTTTAAGCTTGAAGGGTTGAGCGCATTTACTTCTCTGCTAAGTGTGCTCAGTTGCATGGCACCCTGAGCATCAAAATCGTGTTTAACCATTTTGGGCTTTCATTTTCAATTGTAGATATGCTGGGAAGCTGAAGGTACTACTGCCTGTCATTCTGATGGTTTGGATGTTTATACATGGTGAATAGCTTTTTTGTTTGCAAAGAGAATGTGTTTATATTGCTGACGTGCAGCACGACTCTTGGGTTTACCCCATTGCTGAATTTGCTCACACATTGAATATATCTAATAAGCTGAATTTTTTGATGCTTGCAGGGCATAAGTCCAAGCTCCTTTTCATCCAATAGTTGAACAGATTTGCTGTTGGTTCAAGTCTTGCAAATGATTGGTCTTACGAGTACTTTTACACATTATTGGACAATTTGGTTTTAACTAAGCATGAAATTTTTGAATGCATTAATGTTGCTCTTTCTTTCTTGTCTGGAAAGATAACTATCTTGGGCAAATCTTTTATGTTTTTGTACTGCACCTGGAATGTATTTTGGAAACATCAAGCAAAAAATTTAACTTTGGCATTTTCCTTGCCAAAAAGCTTCAAAACTGCACCACGTCTATTTATAACTCTAGAGCACACAATAATTAATTACCATCACCCTGCAAAATTTACACAGGTACAAAAAAATGAAAGTAATTCAGAGACTGTACAACACATTTGTAGCAGGATGTACTAGACTTTGTACAAGTTATTTCTTGTCACCCTGTTTGAAAATAATGCTAATGAGTGAGATAGATGCATTAATTACAGCAATTTCGTGCAGGGTCGAGTGGCTCGCTTCCACCAGGAAATCATGCATGGCCTTTCAACTTCATTCTCCCACAAAACATTCCTTCTTCATTCGAAGGAGAGTATGGCTATGTACGCTACAGCATCAAGGCTAAAGTCAACATTCCTTTTGGTTTAGACAATGAGATGAAGATATACATCAATGTCAATTGTCCTTTGGATCTCAACTACTTCGAGAGAGCAATGGTGAGACGCAAAATTTTCATCTGTAATACAAACTATAATTGAATAGCATGTGATGTCCCAGTGCAACGCTTGTCTTGTATGGTTGTATTGCATTTTGTCAGTTACATTCTTGAATTGTGTCATTCAAGTGTCTTCTAGTAAAAATCATCTTGGTCTGGCAACACGAGTTGGCTTTCAGGAAAATATTTTTCTCTCTATGAGTCTCTTCTGCATGAAATATATCTGGTTAGAAGTTGCTTTCTCATTTAGGCTTAATGGTCATCGTTTGAATAAGTAGATTTGTTTTGTTATTAATATATCTGATTCTACGTAGTGTGAGTACAAGCATTTGTGCACTGCTACACAAATTTCTTTTAGTATCAAAATGAATAAATTTTGAATTAGAAAGGGGCTTGGAAATATTTTATTGAGAGTAAATTAATGGTTTTAATTGAAAATAACAACCTTGTAAACATTTAGTTTCATGCCTGAACTCTTAACAGATATTAGAACACTCGTGTTAAAAATGTTGATTCATATCAGATCACTTACCCACAGGAGGATACAGCTATTTTCAGCTATAGAAATTAGCACTCCCATTGGAAAAATGTGAGGTCCCTAGCTGAGAGTTAGGTAGGCCTTTTTTGGTAAAATGAAATTTAGTGGTTGATGTGTTAAGGTCTATCTTTCTGGGTTCAGTGCTGTCCTGTTTTTCAGAACCTCTTACTTCCTTCTACAACTTGTAGCTTGTGTTCTGGCCTTCTTTATCAAGTTACTTTTTTATGCACAGTGGATCTTGTGTGGGAACACATCTTGTGCATAGATTCCTTGTTCCTCCAACTCCATACCAAATAGTGCCTTCAACCCTACTCTCTTTGGAATGCCTTTGTTGCTGTTAGAGAAGCTTAAACAAACTTATAATAATCAGATTAATTGAATTGTGTATCTATACTGCTTTTTACAAAAACCAAGAAATGTTACCTTGAGAATGATTTCACACTGAAGATATTCTAGTAGCATGCATTCTTTATTTCTCTACGGAGGTTTCATTTCTGATTTTGGAAAAACTTGAAAGAGCTAAGCTTCATAATTATGAACTGGGACTAATCTAGCAGGAGCCTCAAATTTTTAGTGAATCACACTGATGGTGTGTACTCATAACCAATTTGCGTAGTGGGGTTTTTGTCTTGGAATATTAGAGAAAGCAATGAAGGTAATAAGTTAAGGGTTTTTTCTAAAATGCTCTTCACCCTTCAGGTGCAGTTTCCAGTTAGTAGATTCAACTCACAACTTGGTGCAATGAATACACTTGTGAATTTCAATTTTAAATGGAACACTGCACATCAGTTGAGTTGGAAATGTGTTTAATAAAATCACTTACTTAAATTTGTTCTCTAACTAACAAAAAATGTATGCAGAAACTTGCAGATTATTTTATTTCAAATAATGAAATGGTCCTTGATTAATTTATATTAGAATTAGAATTATTGAATGTCAAGGCTGTGAGCCAAATCATCTGTTGAAATTAATCATGCTAGTAAATGAGACATATATGTGCATGAATGAGTAAAATTCAAAAGAACTAGGATTGAAAATCATTTGACTTGAGCCTTGAATGGTTTTAAATTAGCTTTCTTGTAAATTGGATAGTGTACCATGGTACAAAAACTGCTTTAGTACATCACACCTAGGAGTGCTTTTGCTTGGTAATTAAATCAGGTTATTCTTGCCAGGCAAGTCATTAAATTAAAAATTTTGGTGGATCATTGCCAGCAATTTTAAAAGATTGCAAGCAAAGAGTTATTTACATTACTAGGAATATTTTTCAGGTGACCTCTTTGTCCTTTTCTAGTTGGAATCTCATGCTTATTTCTTTCTCACACTGTTTTAAAGCCACTAAATGTAAAAAAGAATTTTTTACATGACGAGATTCATATTAAACTAGCGATTTGTTTCACCTTTATTTTAAAATTCAAATATTCAGCATGCTGATTAAACATTTCACATTCTGTTTTTCAAAAAATTATTTTTTCATTAAAGTTTCAGAAACAACAGAAAAATTTTAATAAAAACTCATAAATAACAGAAAATATACAAGCCTTATATATATTACAGAAGATATGTGAGGGTCCAAGCTGAGAGTTAGGTAGTCTTCTTTTTGTTGAAATGAAATGTTTTTGTTATGTTAAGAGCCATCTTTTTTCGGTTCACTGCTGTCCTTTTTTCTTCAGCATCTACTACTTTCTTTTTAGACTATGATCTTGTTTCATGAACTTCTTTCTCATCTTACTGTTTCTATGCCCTTTCTGCATAGATTCCGCGTTTCCTTAACTCCATACTAAATGGTGCCTTCTTCCTTCCTCTCTTTGGATCGCCTTTGTTGCGGATAGGGAGGCTTAAACTAACTAATAATCTAATCTAATCAAAGTGTTTTTTACTATGTTAAGGACTACCTTTTTTGGTTCACTGCTGTCCTGTTTTTCAGCACCTACTACTTTCTTCTTCAACTTTGATCTTATTTCATGAACTTCCTTCTGAACTTACTGTTTCTGTGCCACTTCTGCATAGATTCCGAATTCCCTAATATCCATACTAAATGGTGCCTTTCTTCTTCTTCTCTTCGATATGTTTTTTTTTGTAGGGGTTAGGGAGGCTTAACACATTCCCTGCAAAGGGACCCACCGGTGGGTCCCTTAGTTGATTTTCATAGTGCTGCCGACCCACCTGCAGTCACTAATTATTTCATTTTTATTAATACAAAATGAAAGCTAAATAAACTCCAGATCCAGGTAATGTTTGCTATTTTCAAAGTTGATTACCACAATTGACTTTAAGTTTGAATTGAATATTAAACTTCAGTTTAACCCATCGCAGTTAACGTGTTAAGGGGAGCTACTACCGTGTACTTAACCTAATTTATCGAATTTTTCAAATTTCACTGTTCACGTTTCTATTGCATCTGGAGGAACGAAAATAAATACAGATATGTAAAATTGAATTCTGAACACATTTTATTTTGTAAACATTTTTGATTTTCGTAATAGAAAAAAAGTTATCGTGCGAACAAAAGAAAAAATATATATACTTGCGCAAAACTTTTCCCACTCTACAAATTTTAACATAGAAGCGCGACTGTGGTCTCATTCGACGCGGAAGGACTGTAGGAACCTCGTAACGAAGGATTTTTTTTTGAATTTCGAACTAGAAAAAAAGTTTTTATTCTCACACATGTCCAACAATTGCGATTTTCTAATGCGAAACTCGAAAATTTTCATGGAAGCAAATGTGTTCAAAATTCAGTTTTACATATCTGTATTCATTTCATATCTGTTATCATATTCGTTCCTCTAGATGCAATAGAAACGTGAACAGTGAAATTTGAAAAGCAAAGTAAATTAGGTAAAGTACAGGGTAGTAGATCAACTTAAACTAACATATAATCTAATCTAATTACAGAAGATATTCATGGCTCATAAATAGCAAAAAATATTCAAGATTTGTAAATGACTGAAAAAATTCAAGGCTCAGAAATAACAGAAAATGTTCAAAACTGAGAAATAGAGAAAACTCAACAGAAAGAGCAGAAAATGTTCAAAACTCGAAAATGGCAGAAGATATTCAAAGCCCAGAAATAACATAAAATACTCATGACTCAGACGGGGCAAGAATATAAAAGACTCAGAAATGACCAAAAATATTTTTGGCCCAGTTATAAAAAAGTGATGGATAATATGTGATGGCAGGCGAATTAGCAAATATGAAATCTTAACCTCTGTTATAAGTATGATTCTTGTTTTTTTTTAATGGAAAGGGGTATGAATTTCGAAAATATTACAAGTGGAGCCTCTTTTGAAGATTTATGTATTTTACTGTGTGAATGTGTGAATAGTTTACATGCAAAATTCTTCTTGAAACGCATTCAAGTCATAAAATTTGCTGTTTTTAGAGTTGCAAGCTAACAGTGTAGGAGTATATGTATTGAATTGTACAATGGAGAGCTCTTTGAAAGAGTTGGGAAAATTGGGGATATTAATGGTGCTGAAATACTGATACTCTTTAATTTCCTAGGCCTTCATGTACTTCTTGTATTTTAGTTCTTTGAATTTTCATCCCTTCTTTTCTACCTCTTCTTTCTATTTTACTCCTCTTTCTTCTTGAATTTCTGTTTCTATGTGTAGGATACCTTGTGTGGAACACACTTTTTGAATAGATTTCCCGATTTCCATAGTCCAAACGAAATTGTCAGTTCTCTCCACCCTCCTCAGATGACCTTTGTTTTAACCGAGTCTTGACTAATATTATCATGATCGTAAACAAATTAATTTTGAGTTAGAGCACAACTTTCGCAATGTATCATATCATTTGTATGTGAGCACATATCTGTTTTGTGGCTGGCCACTACATATGTACATGTAGTAAAATCCTGAAAGACAGTTCTAACCTTTTGTTTTGACTGCCCTGTACTCGTGTATTTTGTTTTGATGTAAATGCTTATTGACATAAATTCCGATCTAATGAGTTAAATCAAGGAAATGGTCATTAAATTCTAGAGAGTTTAATTTTATGAAAGATTATTTTATTGCACCTGAAACAAAAATTAAACATAAATGAATAATCGTCAGTCAAAGCATGAGCTCAAATTTTTAATACACCCTGTATATCAATAAGAGGCGTTTGATTTTGTCATAGAAAAGTATATGGTGTTTCATCTTCTGGTGAACAAAAGCTTAGAACATCTTGGCATCTTCTTGCATGAGCGGGTATAGTCTCCTTGCGCAGGCCCCATTGGTGATGCGAGCCGTGGACACGTCCTGCTGTCTGTGCTGCGTGCGAGGACCTGTCAGCATCAACGTCAACTGCCAGCGCTCCGGCGCTGTTGTCGGCGAGCACTTCAGAATCAGAGGGGAAGTGAGCAACACAGGCTCCCGTGAGGTTGAGAGAGTCTCCATTGTTCTCCAGCAGGTGCGTCGGATGCCATTTCATTTTTATGTTCTCTCCATGTGAAATTTTGATCCGCGTTGCTGTTTTATATTCCCTCAGGGGGAAACAACTATTGTATCTGTGGGAATTAGCACTCCCAGTGGGAAAATGCGCGAGGGCCTGAGCTGAGAGTTAGGTAGGCCTTCTTTTTGTTGAAATAAAATAATTTTTTGCTATGTTAAGGACCAGCTTTTTCAGTTTACTGCTGTCCTGTTTTTCAGCACCTACTACTTTCTTCTTCAACTTTTATCTTGTTTCATGAACTTCTTTCCCAACTTACTGTTTCTATGCCCCTTCTGCATAGATTCTGCATTCCCTATCATTCATACTAAATGGTGCCTTCCTCCTTCCTCTCTTCTATGCGTTTTTTTTTTGTAGCGGTTAGGGAGGCTTAAATTAACTTAAAATCTTAATCTTAATCATGTAGTCTTTACGTGATTTTTGTTTGCCCTCTCTACATCAATTATATTTTTAAGTTACAGTCAAACCTTACCTTATAAATAGTAAATAGTCCAAGTTGCCAAACATCTTTAGGTACAATTTTTGTTCTTGGATATGAAAGAAAATTTGAGTTATGAAAGGCGATATCTCAAAAATTAAAATAATGTACGCTCGGCTTCACAGTCGCCCGATCCCTCCGAAACGTAAATGCACGTGTAGCATCCTGTAGTTTGTTTTGAAATTGATGCAATAGAGTTGTTCTCCTATTGGCTGTCTCCCAATACCCCATTGGCTTCCTGTTGGCTAAGCGGAAGCTGCATCTCCATGATACCCATGATGCTTTTAGTGTGTGTTTGTCAGAGTTCTAAAATGTGTAATGGATGATAGAGTTACTGATCTTGTGAGTTTTTTATGTGCGCTCATAGCAACTTTATTCTTCGTTATTCATCATGGGCCTCTAGAAAATCATTCCCGGTGCGAGTGAAGAAAATAAACGGGCTCTGTTATCAATTAAGGTAAAACAGGAAATTGTAAAGAGATATGAAAGGGGCATGTGGTTGAGTGATATCGCAAAGGAATTTGGCCAAAACCTGTCTACCGGTCTCCCATATTTTTTTTCTATTTTTAACACATATTTCATACAAAATTGGTAGACTTTCAAATTTCTTAAAAGGGTTTTGGGGGTAGTATTGGGAGCCTTGGAATGAATCAGGCTTTTTATGTGTGAAAGGCGACTTTACTTATGAAAAGTTCAGGATACAAAACCACTTCTGGAACAAATTAATTTCGTAAGGTTAGGTATGACTATGAACGTTTACAATCGACCATTTTTTTTGTTGGTCACCCTGTATCATAATTCTTTTAGATTAAGGAATGAATTTATTAACTAAATTCTGTGTAGTTTTTACAATTTACTGCCCTAAACCATTGATTCTCTTCACCATAGTGGGTTGAAGAGAAGGAAGTTAGCTGGTAGTGGCAACTTCACCTGAGTTGCATTAAAGTTTCACGAATATTCTTCATTTGGTTCTGTGTGGGACTCATTTATTAATCTCTGCGGTCATTCTTTCAACTTTTTTGAGAGCGTTTTCTTTCTATTCTTGATGTATTTTCAGTCGATCACTTCTTGCTTATAGCCAGAGCATCATGTCCCACTGTGAGTAACAACTTTAATTTTTGAGGGGCTCCTAATTTTCTCTTTGCAGAAAGTAACGTATCATGCGCAAGGGCATAAGAAGAAGGGCTGTTCAAATGTCACCTCCATTGAAAAAGGAGCTATTGCTCCAGGGGAGAGCTGCTACCTCCAGGATGACCCTCTGTTGGTGCGAGCTGTAGTGCCCATGTTGTTCAACTGCCGCATCATGGAAGTCTCATACGAGCTCGAGGTAACGGTCACTAGATGAATTTTTGTACAAAAGATGAGTGATGAGTATTGTCTTACTTTTATTAATCTGTAAGTAATTTACTGTTTATACTTCTTTCATCAAGAATGAACAAGAAAATTGGGTTAAAATGTGTAGGATGATGTATTGCTTAAGGCCTTGATACACTGGCGTTCATGACGAGAAATTGCGGCAGTGGATCCGGCCGCCAGTTGAAGTTAGAAGTGGCGACATGATACACTCAGCACGCAAGATGAAGCCCCGCGGAATGCATTGCAAAGCGTCAGTCTGCCTCTGCGTGTCATGCGGGTAGGTGCGCGATGGCGACCAGTCGTATAGAGCGCAGGATAAAAATACAGCGTCAATTGCGCTGTGCTATAGCTTTCTGTAAGAGCTGCTTTTCACATTCCACAAGCAGTCGTATTTTTGGAATGCGTAAATAAAATTCAACGCTTGAGTTTTGTCCCCTTAACTGCAAAGCAAGAGATAGCTATGCACCTCTTCCGTCAATGACCAAAACTATACTGCTCATCGCAGGGACGCCTGTCTCTTTCTGACATGGTCGGATCGCAGCAAAGCTCGGTGGCTACACCGCCAACTGGCTGGTGTGCAGGGATGGGAGGCACTTTGAGAGGCATGCTGGCGGTTATCACCGCGATTTTTGCCGGGTGTATCAGGTCCTTTAGAGAATATTACACTTACAAACGACGGAGAACAAGGAATGGAGTATGAGAGCCTTGCTCAACAATAATTTATGAAGAATTATAATCTATTTGTGAATTGAGACGCCATAAAGTGGCTTTCACTCTAGACGTCGTCGTCGTTGTCATGGGAGAGTGAAACAACACTATGCAGGTGGCTGAAAAGAGCTGGTGAAAAATAGGTTTGGTTTCTAAGTTGTCGACTGAATGTGTGAAATAGTGTTACTTTCTTAAAATTTATAATTACATTGTTGTAGCTTAGTTTGGTGTCGCATATGAGTGTGGATCATTGATTTCATGTTTTTAAAACCTACGCGAGACTTGGGTTATCAAGAATAAAGTGCTTAAAAGCTATCTGCAATGAGTAGTGTAGTTGTTAAATTAAATGGAAAGAACCACGAAGGACGTTGAATTGATGGAATATTCCATTGATTTCTATGCTGACATTAGTGGATGTATAAAGTGAATGTTGTCAGAATCGGTATTGTAAAAACGAGTAGGTACTTACTTCAATTACAGCATAGATGACTAGCAGTGAGGTTAGCAGGTCATTTATGTGCTTTTCGTTAGGTGCCTAAAATTTTTAGCTAAGTATACTATGTATCTGTTCTCAGTGAGAATTTTTAACAGGAAAGTAGTACAGTAGAGGATAAACGATGCATGTGGCAGATGTTCGAGAGCTGCAATTTTGGAGTTTAGAAAAATTAAAATTCCCCGTTTTTCATTTCTTCTTTTATATATAAATATCGTAATCGTACAAAATGCTGGCAAATTATTTCTCATTTCACGTGTGTTTTTACACATCTCAATCACTTTTCTGCAGCACAAAAACTTCCTCTGTTTCAGGTCATCGCTCATTTTGGCTGCTGCAGCAAGGTCAAGAGCGCGTGCGAGTTCTTCATCGGCACCGTACCTTTCTTGGTTGAGGGAGCTGACAACACGTTCCCTGCTGGCGCTCCTCCAGCTCTCCCTGCCGCGCCTTCGGCCTCGTGGGCAGACGGGGCCTTCACAAACCTCTCCGCACCTTCAGCTCCTCCAGCCAACATCGCCCCCAGTGCTGGTGCCATCGGCTTTGTGGCAGAGAAATTGGAGGATGTTCCTCCGCCGCCCCCAGGATTTTTTGAAATCGGGCCAGCTCCAATGCCTGCTCCTGCTTCCATCCCGCCTAACCCGTACCCCAACAAGCGTGCGTATTTTACACCTCTTGGTCTCGTTTGAAGCTGTGTCTGGTCTTGTGTATCAGCTCATGGGTGCTACCTAACTGCTGAAGTCAAAAAGTAGTAGCTTAAGGTTAACTTGATACGGCATTTTGAATTAGGTAATTGAAACAACTTGGTTTCCTAGCAGAGTAGCAGGCTCAACAATACTATCACTTTGATTACTTGCCGTGGGAAATAATTAAGAAAAAGGATTTGTTAGCGCTTATGTGCAACCTGGCTGAGGAATGCTTTTTTTGAATGTTTGTAAACAACGAGCGTTGTAATTTGATTTTTTTTTGTGATTTTGATGTTTATTGTTGGTGTTCCATTATTAAGTATGAAGTCCTTTATTTAACTAACTTTAGTCATGCTCGAATTTAATTTCTTTGTATAGGGAGTGATGTCACACCCAGCGCAGTGCCAAAGCTACACCAGCTTTTATGTTTAATTCATTGTCCAAATTAATGCTCAGGAAAATTGTGCACTCTCGGAGGTTTTAGGGAAATTAGTCTTGGGCTATCCTCAGAAGTTCTGGACATTTGTAGATTTTTCCTAGAATGCCTCAACTTGTGGATAGTTGCAAAAATTTATGGATTCGGTCAATATTCTCAGAAAATTCTGTATTCCCATGTTTTGATAGTTCTTTATTCGCTCAGTATTTTATAAGAAATTCTATACTTATACAAATTTTTGTCAAATTGAGTGCCTGAGTAATATTTTCAGAAATGTCATGCTAAAACTGGTTCTTTTTTTAAAAAATTCTATATTCGGGAAATTTTTTACATTTTTGTGCCTTTTCTAATGAATGCTTTTTCTAATGAATTGGGCATTCTTGCATTTTTTTCAAGCAATTCTGTCGTCGCAGTTTTTTTGAAGGATTTCATTATTAAAGCATTTTTTTGTGCAGTTCTGTACCTTCTGTCTCTTTCCACCTTCCTCTCTTTGGGGCGCCTTTTTGCACTTAAGGAGACAAAACTAATTGATTTTTTTTTAAATGTATCATTCACGTAGTTTTATTTTTGGCAAAAGTTTGTATATGCGTAAGTTGTTTGAAAAATTCTAAACTCGGGCAGGTCCACCAGGCAACGAGAGCTGCTGGTTTTGCGAGAACGGTCGTCATCGTGTTGACCGAAAGGCTCCTGCGCCTCAGTACCTGTCTTACCTGGGCTGCTTCTGAGCCCCAGCACCCGTTTTACCTGGGCAGCTTCTGAGCCTCCTGCACCCCAGTATCTGTCTCACCTGGGCTGCTTCTGAGCCTCCTGCACCCCAGTACCTGTCTCACCTGGGCTGCATCTGAGCCTCATGCGCCCCAGTACCTGTCTTACCTGGGCAGCTTCTGAGCCTCCTGTACCCCAGTATCTGTCTCACCTGGGCTGCTTCTGAGCCTCCTGCACCCCAGTACCTGTCTCACCTGGGCTGCATCTGAGCCTCCTGCGCCCCAGTACCTGTCTTACCTGGGTTGCTTCTGAGCCTCCTGCGCCCCAGTACCTGTCTTACCTGGGCTGCTTCTGAGCCTCATGCGCCCCAGTACCTGTCTTACCTGGGCTGCTTCTGAGCCTCCTGCGCCCCAGAACCTGTCTTACCTGAGCTGCTTCTGAGCCTCCAGCGCCCCAGAACCTGTCCTACCTGGGCTGCTTCTGAGCCTCATGCGCCCCAGTACCTGTCTTACCTGGGCTGCTTCTGAGCCTCCAGCGCCCCAGTTTGTGTCTTACCTGGGCTGCTTCTGAGCCTCATGCACCCCAGTACCCTTTTGAACGCATTTGCTGTCTGCTAATGTTGATTCTGTTGTGATTGCTGTATTTTCTATGTAGTTGCTGCCTTGACGCTTTTATTTACAAGTTTTGCTAGGGATATTGTTGGTATCCATTTGCGCGTTGAATGTTGCTTTTCTATAGTGCTTGCAGTAATCCAGTACTCTCAATGCGCTCAATATTGATTTTAAAGAGTTCTTTTTATAATCTAGTACTTTTATGCTTTTATTATTGTTTTATTCAAGTTCTTATGGTAACACAGTAATCTCATTTTCGTATAATATTAATTTACACAAGTGTGTGGGGAAATTTCCCCACAGATTCGTCCGTGATGTACTTTGAATTCTGTACCATTAATGTGAACTGCTGGTGCTTTGTGGGAAGTGAGGTTGCGTAGCCCTTTGTGGTGTCAGGTAAAAAAGAAGCCAGGCGGTTTCCTCTCGGTCGAAGTCACCAGTTACGTTGCCACTTCGGGAGCACGCACGGCTCGTAGCTTGGAGTTCGGCGATGGTCGCAGTGCTAACGTTTCCAGCCCTTCTTCCTGCATGTTCAATAATCCATTGATTGATTGTGTGTGTGAATGTGTGAACTTTAGGTTCTTTTATACATTAAATAATTGCATGATTAAGGCGGGTTTAAGCCGCAATTTGCTTACCTCTAAAAGGCGTGTTCGCTGCCCTAAAAGTGGGGAAACTTTACCCTATCACAGTGAACCGCGGTCTGTAGTCGAAATTAGGTAAACGACGTTAACCGTCATCCTTTATGTTCATTCTTGACCTTTTGAGCTACTCTGCTTAATAATATTCCTTTTGCATAATTACATTTGCGTACATTTCTACATTTCTTCAATTCTATACGCATCTCTGAGGAGACAGGGGAAGTTGGTCGTGGTCTGGCCGTTCATGACCTGGGTTTGACCCTGGTGCCTAACTTCCCTCGAGTATCGTCCGCTTTTGCGCGAACTGTTCTTCTGTCATCCTGAAGTGCGGGGAATGAGCACTAGCCCTTTGAAGTTCTGCAGGAGCTTGGCACTGATTTGACCTGAACCGAGTGCTGCCTTCCTGCTGCCTTCCTGCTGCCTTCCTGCTGCCTTCCTGCTGCCTTCCTGCTGCCTTCCTGCTGCCTTCCTGCTGCCTTCCTGCTGCCTTCCTGCTGCCTTCTTGCTGCCTTCCTGCTGCCTTCCTGCTGCCTTCCTGCTGCTGTAGACCGCCATTTCATGACACCCTGACTTTGAACCATTTAAATTCAATGCGTGTTTTAACCTAAATAGCAGAATAAATAAAATAATGCTTGAGGACGAATTTGTCCAGTTTTAAAAGATTAACGTTCTGAGTTGGCTACAAGCTGTGTTGGGCTTGTATTTATCTACTAACTGCCTTGCTAAATATTAAGTTTCTTCCTTGGTGTTGAGAGGCGACTGAAAATAAAATTAATATTGAAACTTTTTGTGACGCACTTTTTTTAAATTTTTTCAGCTTCGAAGAAAAGCTGTTAAACCAAATGTGTTGAAGTAGTTCCTGACAAGTGCTTACAACGATCGAGTATTTTCCTATCTATTCGATAATGACTGGCTTGAACTTCATATATCGTTTGTGGGCATATTAATATTTTCTGTCAAGGAGGACAAATGATTAGTTCAGTTCAAATGTAAATTATCAACTTATGCGGTCAGGAAAAACCATTAATTGGGAATTAAGAATGTGCTTTTATTCATCGTCCCAAAATTTTGAGCTTTTTTTTATCAGTGCATCACCTCTTTTGGTAGGGATTTAGTTACAGCGTAATCAATGCTTCAGTGATAGATGGATTGGATTTTATGAATATTTTTATTGTAGTTTGAAGCTTATATTAAGTCAGCCAAGTTGACACGACATTTCGCTTGATAGTAAATATCGTCACGAAATTGAAAACAATGAGGGGTATCAGACGGTACATTTCTAGGGTCATTTTGCTGCAATTAGCGGCCTGGTCAGAATTATTTCAGTGCAATTTTGTGTGGCTTCATTTCCATGCTTCAGGTACTCTTGCTTTTATTTTATTTTTAGATGATTTTTATTGCATATTTTCGGATGATTCTTTTTGATGTTGTTGTGTTGCCTTGTACTTACGGAGGATTATTTTCCTCATGTTGTAATGTTGGCCAGTACTATCTGATGATTCTCTCCCTGATATTGTAGTATTAGCTAGTACTTTTGAATGATTTTTTCAAATTGTACTTTTGACTAACAAACCCGATGCTTGTCTGTAATGCCTGTCACGCGATTGTTCTGGATTTGAATGAAAAAAATTTCTGCGTTCATCAGCTGCTGAGCACTTTGTGCTTCCATGCGGAAATCTGCCTTCCACACGTTGTTGCCTGTGTGTTACGCCTCGCTTGGGTTTTGGGTTAAGTTTTTATGTAATTTTCTCAGTCAAAAAGAAAAGCTAGCAGCAAAAATTTTTCTGTAATTTGGTTATGCTACGTACTGTTTTTCTGGCTAAAATGTTCAAGTTCGAATGTTTAATAAGTAAAATTTGAGTTCTGAGTGTGGCCGGTAACAACCTCTCTTGTCACCAAGTTTTGTGACAATCCCACTTCTGACAAAGTTTTGTGGCCAGGAATTTCTATTCTAGTATAAAAGGACTACATCAGGATCACTAGCCACGTTTAAATTGCCGACAGATGATGAACTGTGACTTTTTTCAGTAAGTTATTGCAAAGTATTTAATCTTTGCTTTCTCTCTGTTCCATGATCCGCGGTTCAATGCAGTAGAAATGTGGTATGTTTTTAAAACATTTTGTTAGTTTCACAAGTTTATTAAAACATGGTTAAGTTTATTCGGAGGAGTTTCACTAAATTAATAAGTACTTTTTAACAAATTAAAGGTGCATGTTTATTTGTAAAAAAGTTAAAAGTTGTTTGAGACAAACAATTAAAACCGGCACTTGAAAAGTTTCCAATTGACACGAAACAAGGTTCGACACCTAATCACTCAGGTAACTTGAGTGGACGAGACTCCAGCAGCTTACAAATACAGAAACAACACGCAGGCAAAGCCGCTGACAGCACTGCCAATACACGGGCAACCACGCGTGCTATATGCAAAAACACGGCGTACAAGCAGAGCGCTTCGGTGCAACAGACCACGCACCAGAGGTTCACTACTTGCGCGGTGCAAACTTCACGGTACGCTCTCTCTCGCTTGGACTCTGGCTCTGACTAACTGCCTACTGACTGCATCCGCTCAACGTTAGCCGCCGCTGCAGTCTCAGACTAGTTCTCTTGCTGCCACTCTCAGTAATATGGACCATTAATGCCCTTTGCTGAGCACTTAAATTTTATTTGAAAAAATTCTTACTTGAAGACTTTTGCCGGTGAAAAACACGTTTGTCAGCCAAGTTGATAGATGTTTTTCTACCTGCTCCACTCCTTGAACGAAATAAATTTTTTCTGGTAGTCGCTCCTTGACCTGTTCACGTGAAGAACTTGTGACCATCAATTGATGTGTGGGTAAGAAATAGTAAATCGGGATTGTAATGCTAGTTTAATCCCAATCCGTGCCTTGATCTCGTTATCCGTACCTTTTCCTCCGACCTTTTCTTCGCCATCATCTCTGTCTTTCGTTCTAACAAACGTACAGCGCTGTGGTCCGTTTCTGTTGGGCTCATCTTGCAAATCTCAAAATATCTTTGTAATATTGCTAGTGATAAATGTAAAATTACACTTGCATAAATGATGAACGCATTATTAGGAATTGTATCATGTGCCTAATACATATTACGTGTTTTCTATGAAGCATTTTACTTTGGTTTATTTAGCTCAAATCATTTTAGGTACTGATAGAGCTACACACTTGTGCCTTATTCACAGTATTTGCTAAGCATCTCCCCTCAGCGGGATACAACTATTGTATCTATGGGAATTAGAACTCCCTGGGGGAAAATGTGATGGCCCGAGCTGAGAGTTAGGTAGCCCTTCTTTTTGTTGAAATAAAATTTTTTTTTGCTTGTTGTGTTAAGGACCATCTTTTTTCGGTTCACTGCTGTCCTGTTTTTCAGCATCTCTTACTTTCTTCTTCAACCTTTATCGTGTTCCATGACTTTCTTTCTTAACTTACTGTTTCTATGCACACGGGGTCTTGAATGGAAACACCCCCTAGTGCATAGATTCCGCTTTCCCCAAACTCCCTACTAAATGGTGCCTTCATCCTTCCTCTTTTTAAACATCTTCGTAGTGGTAAGGAAGACTAAAACTAATTTATAAGCACAATCATGCTAAGCAACTATATAGTTTGGGAGCAGAATTTTATTGGTGCCTTGTGCCTTTAGTAAAAGCATTATAATCATTGTTTTCAGGGTATGTTCTCTGGAAATTGTAATTTTAAGATAGTTTTAAATGAAAGCCATGCATGAATTTAGTCACAATTTGGCACTACTCACCCGCTCAATGCGTAAGACCTATTTTTAATATTCCAATATATTTTTTTGTAGTTGACTCTTTCTTATCAATAAACGGTTACATTTATTTTTCTGTCACAAATGTCATAAGTAGAAGGATGCTTTGATGTTGATTTTGCCAACTGTATTCAATATTATTATTACTATTATTGGTATTAGAGGCTGCCGCCGCTTGATGAACTGCTGCTGATAAGGCGTTCTTGGCTGGTGCCCAGGAGATGATTTTTTGTGATATTTGGCATTACCGTGTGTGAGTGAACGTAATTATGCTGCACCAAATTGTGGAGCACATTACAGATGAGGGCCTGGTGATTCAGAGAGTATCTCTGAGGGCGTTCTACATTGTTGCTCCCCTCAGGGGGATACAACTATTGTGTCTATGTGAATTAGAGCTCCCAGGGGGACTATGTGAGGGCCCGGGCTAAAGGTTAGATAGGCTTCCTTATGGTTGAAATAAAATTGGTTTTTGTTTTGTTACAGACCATCTTTTTTCGGTTCACTGCTGTCCTGTTTCTCAGCATCTACTACTTTCTTCTTCAACTTTTTCATGTTTCATGAACTTCTTTCTTAGCTTACTGTTTCTGTGCACCTTGTGCATAGATTCCGCGTTCCCTCAACTCCTTGCGAAATGGTGCCTTCCTTCTTTCTCTCTTGGAACATTTTTGTCATGGTTAAGGGAGGCTCAAACTTTCTTATATAATAATAATCTACATTGTTGCTGATGTCGGCCATCGACTGTGAAATTGCCCTTGCTTGAAAATCCTTTTCAAGTGTAATTTTTAATTGATGTTTTATAGAAAATTAGTTCTCTTCTTTTTTTTACCTTCATCTTTTTCCATTGGCCTAGACTACCGTGCTGTTGATGCCTTGTGGGTTTGAATATCGTTTTTGTAAACTTGATGTGTAACTTGCTGAGACGACTCTGCTGTTGATTATGACACAGATTATGTTGTGAAAGTATTCTAGTCTCTCTCATAATTTTACATGCTTACTTTCCGTTTGTTTCACTTTTTCGAATCTCACCAAAACGATTTATTTTTACTACAAAACATGAATGTAGAGAAAAAACTTGATGGCTAAAGCTAGCTTCAATGCTCTCTTCTAATTTGGGGCCTAATTAAACTTCCAGCTCATTTCCTGGCTCTCGTGTGTGTGCGAGTCTAAGATTTTTCACTTCGTTATTTTCCCTATTATTTTGATGCACGTTCGTATCACGGGTTATTTTGTGTGGTTTGTATGAGCTGTAAATTTTATATTTCTCAATGCGGAAATTAATAGAAGATGTCATTTACAATTTTAGTTTGAATAATTGTGATTGAAATGTATTATGCTACTGCGACTCACTGTGCGGATCACTTCTTAGTGGTAACGGTGGTTAAACAAATACAATAATAATAATAATAATAATAATAATAATAATAATAATAATAATTCTCAATGCGGATAGTTTTAAATTCAATGTTGACGACGACCTAACGCCACAACTTTCTCTGTAGAGATAATTAGCATGTTTCCTGCAATGGGTTAGCTGATATTTAATATTAAGCTCAAATTCAAAGGCAATGTAGTCAGCAGTTTTGAAAAGAGCAAACATTAAGTCGATCATGCCTTCATTTAGCTTTCATCCAGTATTTGTACCCATTAAGTTAGTGACTGCAGGTCATTATGAAAATCCCCTCAGTGGCCATCGGTGTGTCCCTCCGCAGGTAACGCGTTTAGAAAAGTACCTCCAAAGCTTGAAAAAATCCTAGATTGTACGAGCTGATAAAATGTGATCTCAATTCGTACTTTGCTGTCTATTTTATATTATCAATTTTATTGTTGAAAAAATTGTGCTCGTAAGTGTGAGATTTGAATGTTACAATGTTTATTTTTAGCTCAATAATTTATTGATGGTGTAAGAAGTAGTTCACATTTGTTATGTTTCTGTTGAAAATTGTTTCGGATTCAAAGTCTTTTATAATTGTGGTGATTTAGAAGTTTTCTAGCATATTGAAATCTTGTTGGTTTACGTGAGCCTTCATAGGATTCAAAAGCTCCTCCATATACTTCTGCTAATTTTCTGTGTCGAAGTTACCCTCCTGGAACGACTGTATTTCGGATACCCTTGTCACCTGCAGCAAATTTAGCAGCGTTGGGCTATCGCTTCAAGGTTGTGGTTTTCATGTTGAGATCAATATTTTACTAACATTTACCCTAAATTTTTTATAACAATTGTTCGCCAATGTGTCGTTCCGTCATGCTCTACGATTTATATTCCTTTTATATCCTCGTATGATGAAATTCATTCAGTGCACCGGGGATATTCATCGGTCGAGCGATTCATTTGAATGGAGAGTAAGAAGCAAAATCATGCTTTCAATGATTGCTTATGAGTGCCAGCGTGCGCTGTTGAGCAGGCTTTTTTTGCACGCCTTGAATACGAATTTATCTCAGCTTCCGGTTTGCGTTCTTTAATGGTGTCATTTGCCGGTTTGATTTTTTTATGATGTGAGAAGAAAATAACGGCTGCTGCTCGTTTTGGTAAAGCTTTGAAGCTCGCTGCGAAAGAAGTAGAAACTGCATTACTTTAAGCAATAGATACAGGGAATGAAAAATTCTCACTTCATCGGAGAAGTCTCTAAGCATTGCCCTTAATCTTGTTAACTTAAGCCTAGTGATATTGCTGATTTTATGCCTTGTGTTGCAAGGTGTGAGGAATTAGCTCATGCCGTTGACATTTTTCGGTGCTCGTTCATGATCAGCCATGCGAGCTGCAGCAGTATGTTAATGTGGTGTTTCTTACGCTCCATCTTGTCTTTCTGTTCGATCTCTTTTGTGGGGAGTTGCCTACATAACAGCTGCCTATACAACAGTCTTCTGAAGCGAGTGCCTTCGTTTCTCACTTTCCTCGATCCACCTCCTTAGAAACTTAATCTAGCTCTTCTATTTTCTGTACACAGATACGCGATCCGAGGTGGAGAATTTTGAATCCTTCTGTGACCTTAAAAATTAAGAGTAGCTCGAAGTAACCATAGAATTAGGCTCCTAATTTTTCCACAGGGACTTACAAATAGCTAGTGTGACTTCTCTTACGGGCCAAGTAATAGAAAATCTTATGTTACTTTTTATTTTTGCTCTCCCATGGATACCACCGATATTCCTTCCCGTCGCTCGAACGTGAACATTTTCCTGCTCCGTGATTGTTCTGTGATTTTTAAATGATTCGCCGTTGATTCTTACGCGTGTGTATGTAATAGTGTCCCCATAATGTGTCGGTCTGTTAAAAAGCTTTACTTAGAAAATACGCTCAATTTGTTGATTATAAGTAGTTAAGTTCTATTTAATATTTGCACAATTTATCTTATAATTCTCATGTGTCATGTTGGAGTATTTTTACATTACATCAGAGTTCAAAGATTGAATTTAAGCATGTATATATATCTTGAATAGAATGGGCTGAACGCGCACAGTAGTCAGTCACGTATGAGATGGACTAATTTTCTAGAAACGCGCTACATTTTCTGTCAGTTTAGTCCTTGCTTTGGGGCTGGCCGTCTTCTTTTGTAAGGCGTGAATGGTTGAGGCATTTTATCTCCCAGGTGTAATACGCGAGGACCTGAGCTAAAAGTTGGGTAGGCCTTCTTTTTGTTGAAATAGAAGGCCTTCATTTGGTTTCGTTTTGTTACGGACCATCATTTCTCGGTTCACTGCTGTCCTATTTTTTCAGCACCTAGTACTTCCTTTTTTAGCTTTTTTCATAAACTTCTTAACTTACTGTTTCTGTGCGCCATGTCCATAAATTCCACGTTCTCTCAACTCCATACTAAATGATACCTTCCTCCGTCCTCTCTTTGGAGCGCCTTAGTTGCAGTTAGGGAGGCTTAAACTATCATTTAATTTGATCTGAGGAATTTTATCCTCCTGGCATGAATATCGTGCCGTGGCATGAATGTTGCCCCGTGGCATGAATGTCGCGTCGTGGCATGCATGTCGCGCCGTGGCATGAATGTCGCGCCGTGGCATGAATGTCGCGCCGTGGCATGAATGTCGCGCCGTGGCATGAATGTCGCGCCGTGGCATGAATGTCGCGCCGTGGCATGAATGTTGCGCCGTGGCATGAATGTCGCGTCATGGCATGATGTAGTGTATTAGTGTCGAATAATAACGCCTAAAACCTACTTTAAAGCCGTTTTCTTGCAGAAAGGTTTTAGTATAAATACTCAAATTGGAGTTTATATATTTAATGCTTTGTTGTTACTATGATATGAGTCATGACTGATAATAAACTGCTTTTGAAACGAAGGTATTAAAACACTGCATTGAAAAATGTTTTTTGAGATATTATTTCAAAAACTTGGAAGCTTTCGATAGCCTACAGTAGATCAGCAAAGCGTCAAATGATGAAATACACACTAGTAAGATGAATATACCACTTCGTTGACTGAAAGACAACCTGGCGAGAGACGGTCTTTGTTGTGACGATTGAAGTGTGCACCGAGCGTTCTCCGTGATGTGGCTGGTTCATAGCTGAGTGTGGTCACCACACCTGAAGTCAGACCCCGGTTATTTCTTTCGTAGGCAGTCGCGTGTTTTCACTATGCTGTTTCCACCTGAAGAAAATAGTTGAGAAGATGAATGCAATCGTATCGTGTGATAGTCTAGGTACATAAATCTCATTAATTTTTGGTTTTTATGCATAATTAGTGAAACTGGTGTTGGAGACCCACGTTCTCAACCGACTAAAGACGATGTGGTATTTTTTAAGGTATTACTGCACACTAACCCACGATGAACTGCTCTTAACCCCTAAGATTTCCCAAAGCTTAACATTTTCGTTGGTGTCGAGGTATGTTTAAGTGCGTTGAACTACTCGTAAAAATTTTAATCAAATGGAGAAATTACAGATAGTTCCCGAGTATGTCGCTCACAGGGGGAAATGTGAGGTTCCAAGCTAAGAGTTAGGTAGACCTTCTTTTCGTTGAAATATTGTGGATTTGTTTTTTTTTATTCCGGTTCACTGTTCTGTTTTCGAAACCCATTACTTTCTACTGTAACTTATATCTCGTTTCTTAAACTTCATTCATAATTTACTCGTTCTATGCGGAAAGGATCTATTGGTGGAACACCCCTTGTACTGAGATTCCGCATTACCTTAATACCATTCCAAATGGTGCCTTCATCCTTCTTCTCTTTGGAAACACCTTTGTTGTGGCAAACAACTTATAATCCAGGCTTAAACAACTTATGATCCAGTGTATGGTTCTTTACTAATTTCCTTTAATAGTCCTTAGAGTTAACAGGGTGTCCATGAGGGCGTGCTGAAATTTGTAAATTACTGTAGCTTTAAAATTATACATGATAGAAACAGTTTGTAAACGGTACTAGAAAAGAAAAAAATTAGATTTTAAATTTATTTATTGCAGCCTTTTTAAGTTTCTACATGCCCGCCATCTTTAGCAATGCATTTGGTAACACGATTTTTAAGTTAATTAAAACCATTTACCAGTTGGTCAGCAGTAATTTCTGAGTGCACAGCAGTTATTTTATCTTTCAAGTCTCTCAATGAACGAGATCTTGTTGCGTACACTCTTGCTTCCGCATGCCACCATAAAAAATAATCTAAAGGAGCCAAATCTGGGGAACGTGGAAGAAGATTCAAAGCCTAAAATATTATACAAAGTATTTTTTGATAAAATATCAACTAACGACGCGTAAACTAGACACAGTAATTTTTTTAATTCAGTTTACAGATTGTTTTTATCATGTATAGTTTCAAAGCAACAGTAATTTCAAATTGCACCCCGACTTTAAACATCCTTTATATGGGACATACCGTTCCTAGTCGACTGTTTCTGTTTCTATAGCGTCAAGATCAACAATTTTCTCTCGTCTGACGGTGTGAAATCTCGCAAGTTACTTACCTGACCGAGTTTCAAAAGCTCTTTTTTGAGAATTTTGCCAGCGGCAGTGCGTGGGAGGGCGTCCATGAAACGGATGCCTCCCGTGAGGTGCTTGTAGCGAGCGCAGTACTTGGCTACGTGGTCGTGGATCTGAAATCAAGGTGGTGCATTCAGTTATTAAATTACCTTATTTGCATGAATATACCTTAAATGTAGCAGGAAGCATTTAAACTATGTGAAGAATTGATGACTCAAGGAGGCTGTCACGATACGTTTGCTACGACGTCGCCGTGTGAGGGATTTCAACCTCAGCTCAGAAAAAGTGGAAAAGGAAAATAACAGATTTGAAAACCACAGGAAAAGGTAAAGGTAAACCACACCAGCACACATCTGATCAACACGAGATAATATCAACTAGCACATTTTGTATTGAATTTATTCAAGTTTACGACTGAACACATCGATCGTAAGAAGTCGGTCGTGAAAAGTATTAAAAAAATTAACATTCCTGATGGTTATAATCAAATCGGAAGAAGTAAAGCAAATGCCAATTTCGTAAACTCTATTCGTACTAAACAATTTATTATATCTGTTCACTCTGCTGCTACATTTCACCACGCAATCTTCCTAGAAATAGAATAGGAATCATTACGATCATACGACAAACTGTTTAGTCGCTCACCAGATCACCATGAAAATGAGTGACCACATTTCTCGTTACCATTCTATTGCGCTAAACACATCTCACAACGACTCATTTCATCATGAATAAGCTGAAATTCGAAATTTTTAAAACAATTATAGGCGTAAAGCTCTACGGCGTTTTTTGAGAGTGTATTTCTTTCAAAACTTTTGCGTTGCCCATTCGTTAATTTTTAAGCACACTCGTACCTTTTTTTTCTTCCAGCGGGGCGGAAGTTTTCACATAAGCCCGAGGCGCCTCCCCGATTTTGTCGTGTGGGACTCCCACTACGCCCACCTCCACCACCTCGGGGATCCTCAGTATAACTTCCTCCAGCTCACTTGGAGATACCTTCAGTGCAAAATAAACTATCTGAGCGCACAAACTCACACACATGGAGACCCAACCACTAATTTTTCAAACGACGAAAAAATATCCTGTATTTATTCGAGCATGGCAAGATAAGATTAGGTTATTGATTCGTGTTGAATCGTCATACGCAGATCATCACATCAGTGAAAGAATATCGACGATCGAGCAAAACAGGTCAGAGTAGTCTGAGAGAAATAAGTGAAGTAATTTTTATTTCAAATTTTTTAATACAAATATAATACGTAGCAGCATTGCTGGAAGTCTTTACGAAATGAAATATATTGTAACAATAATACTTGATGCAAAGCTAAACAGTCACAAAGGCTTGCGATGTGGAGCCCGCAAACAATCCCTGAATAATTTCAAGAAAATGTGGAATGATCGGCAAAACATAGATTTATTTCGGATTCAGATGAGATATTCATGACTGGCCATTTGGATATTGTTACGAATGCAATTTAGCAATTTTATGTGGAAAAACATTTTTACCATCAAAGCCGAGTTATGGAACGTGTGTTTTGGACTTTCATAATAGATTTTCAAGGAAAACATTTTCTTCTGTAAATATCACAGAGGTATTCATTTTCAGTCTGTGAATACCAAAATCGCAATAAAGATGGCATGTAACTGCTTATAAATATCAAAGAACCACAGCCTTAGCCCAGGCTAAATGACTGCGTTGAATGCAGAAAATTGAACTAATTGAACTAAATAGAATTAATAGAAAACATCAGCGCAATAATAAATTGAGATTCAAGCTTGCTTGCATCAACACGATTCTAAAATCCACGTATCAAGCAGTAAAAAATTTAGACACCTAGATATTCAGAAATGAAGTGGTGCTTCAAGGAAAACGAGAAGTACCACATCCTCATATTCATAATCTTTTAATCGGCACAAATGTCCTCATGCAATCGGTATCTCTTATCCTACCTGTGACAGCACTCGTCGCTAATTTATGACGATCATACCTGTAGAGCGTTGACTTTGATGAGCTCCTTGGTTCGGTCAACAACTTTTACGAAGCCGTCTTTGTCAAAATTGCCCACGTCCCCCGAATGATACCACCCATCCTCATCGATGGCGTCCCTCGTGCTGCTGGGATTGTTGTGGTATCCACTCATCATCTATAGAGAGAGTGCAATGAGCTCATTTTATAGGGAAAATGAACACGGTTATAGATACGTCAGGGAGTTGTCATATTTTATTCTTCAGCCATATCAATTCCACGATGGCTACCGGTTTCTTGCTGATGGATGAAATACGTGCATATATGTAGGTTCTGAAAATAGTGTCAATTATTCTAATGGTTCAGTTCACACGATGTCTTAATTACAGTTCTGTAATTCCAAAGTCACCATTTCACCAATTGATGATCGTGAAAGTGCACCTATCCGTGGATACAAAGATTAGATTAGATGTTAGTTTAAGCCTACCTAACTACAACAAAGGCGTTCAACAGAGAGGAAAGAAAAAGTCACCATTTATTATTATGTAAGGGAAAGCATAACCCATGCACAAGATCCATACAAACAGTAAGTTAAGGAAGAAGTTTATGAAACAAAATAAAAATTGAAAAAAGTAGCAGATACCTAAAAACAGGACAGCAGGGAACCGAAAATGGTAGTCCGTAACAAAACAAAAAAATATTCTATTTCCACAAACGGAAGACCTACCTAACCTTTAGCTCGGGACCTCACATATTTATCCTAGGAGCGCTTATTCCCATAGATACCATAGTTGTGTCCCATCAAGAGGACCGTGGAAACGAAGTAAATTGCCATGGATTTAAATAGTACGATTAAACAATGCTCTTTTAGGCGAAGTTTTTGGCTTTAGGTCATTTGGAACCTTTTTTTACTTTCAGATAATCCCAATAAAAATAAAAGCATAGAAAACATTCATTGAAAACTTCATTCTAGATCCTTCATACATTGATAATCATATTTTAATTACTAGGGTGCAACTTTCTAATAATAAGAAATTTTCTTTTAAGATTAATGAGTAATTTCCTGCGTTACGTTATCTCAACGCTTGACGGAGTGCTGAGTCCCATCTGATTTGAATGTTGTAACAATACGGGACAGAGAAGGGTGAAATTTTATACATATATGAGTGCTGCAGTATGCGTTTTAAATGCACCTGGACAACTAGACTGTGATTACGATTTAAATCAAAATTATTATTTTTAATTGAATGAACCAAATCAAAACATGCTTAATCTAATCCATCCTTTTCTAACCTATTCTATCCTAAACCTACCAGTATAGACCTTATCTCACAAAAAATCTCATCCCAAACTAGCACCCATTGCTTAGAGTATACAATGTATCACGCCATTACAGCGTTAGAACAGAATATATATGAATTCCTAGGCTTGAAACTTTGACCTGACCAATTTAGTTTAGTTTATTTCCAATGCATAATTACATTCCACGCTTAGGATAATAATGAAATTTGTATTAATGAAATTAAACAATTTCTCCATTGATTGCATGTCAAACATCATCGATGAAAATCGTGAATATGAAAACCCACTGTAGGTCCCTTTAAACAAATTTCTCCAGTTTGGTGAGGCTCCAGAGTCTCTCCGGTCTTCACGTCCACAATTTTAGCTTTTAGGTTCGGCAGCAGCTGACCAGTAAACCCGAACCGAGTCTCGTGGATTGAATCCAGAGCTACTACCAGCATCTCCGTCATACCGTAACCTGGGACAAACACAACCGAGATGTGACAAAAGTTTCTAATTGGAGCTTACATAAATTTTTTGAAAAATTTTAAATGTTCACGAGAACATTTTACGCAAACACTACTGAGATTTGGGAAAATTTTGGGACTTGTGGGTTATCTGTCACCACTTGTTTAGGGAAAAAAGTGTTTTTAAGGAAAAAATTGAAAAATGTAATTGTTTTATGGATTTGAATTGATGTTCTGGACAGTATGAATGTTTTTTTTATAGGAGTAAGTATCCTTGTTGATTGATATCGATTTCGTATGCAATTTATCTATCTTCCAAAAATATATATAAATTGAACCGCTGGGACCTTCCTCTTCAGTTCTTGAAAGGTCCCAGAGATTCATTTTGGCGTGAAACAGAACAAACATTAAAAATAATGAAAAATGATAATAATTTAATTAAGCTAACCTATTTCAACCGAACCTTAACATCAAAAGAACACCATAAAGTAAAAGTGTTAAAAGATAACCCACATGTACCAAAATTTCTCGAACGGGCTAACATAAGGCTATTGATAAACTTTTAAATGCTCACAAGAGCTTCGAAAAATTCCTTTTATGATTAGATAGGGAGTTATAAGCGTCATACATGTTGAATTTAACCCCGAGTGTGTTTATGAAACGATTGTACTCTAGTGTTAAAAATGTCTAAAATGCCTTTAAATGAAAACTTCACTTAAAGAATACTGACATTCTAGTACTTAAAATGACAAATTGAAGACATAAAAAAATCACCTATAAGCTAGTAAAATTGCACACAAATATCAACCGAGATAATGATCAACATTCATATTTAGGAAAAAATATACTTTGGAATGAAGAAGCCTTGTGACTCTCTCTTATTTATTTACCCCAACACCACTTCTTTTCACATTTGTATTAATGAAATTAAACAATTTCTCCATTGATTGCATGTCAAACATCATCGATGAAAATCGTGAATAGCGCTTGTGGTTTGATGCACGACAGTAGTTGGTAAGGCAACTTCAGTGAAATAAATTAGTTTCGTTTCAGTTCCCCTTGAGATGAACAAATTATTGTGCATTCTCATCACCGAGGACGATGTCATTGAAATTACTTAGAGTTTTATAATTAGCAGGAAATTAATTAATTATAGGTCCGTAAATAGTTCTATTTGGAATATACTCCTAAGCATTAAGATTAGAATTAATTCTGCATTCGTCCAAACCTATCAACACATGCAAAATCGCTTTGCGTTTCTATCCACCCACAGTAACCAACCAAATTCCGAACAGAAACAACAATGTCTTAGTCAACTATCGTTCATCTCACATAGGGCAGAAGGCTCTGTCAATATCAGGCGCCTTACTGTGGAACAAACTTCCCCTGAGTATTAAAATCCCTCAAAGACCGAGAGAATTAAAGCCAAAATGGTTGGTCATCTTGCGTCTCAACGGTAATTCTTCGTTACAGAACATACTGAACAAGTATTGACGAATCTCATTTGCCTGGGATCTCCATTGCTGAATCCTCTCCCTGGCTCATTTTTTATGACTCAAGACGTCACACAACAGTTTGGAATGTATGCGTGGTTATT
>JACJUY010001383.1:78212-93127 GCA_014220935.1 Platorchestia sp. MABIK | reverse complement strand
CTGACTCAGATAGACTGTTTTGTGCCACTATTTCTAGTACGGAAATTTCATAAAATTCAGGCCGTAAGAAAAGGTATTTTCTCGGTGTTTCTCGATTGGAATGCTAGTTTATACTGACTAGTTTACGCTGATATTTCCGCACATGTTACTTGTGTATATGCTTACGTGTGCACGCTATACGTGCGTAGATGGGTGAATGTGTCACTACGTAATACTTCATTTCACTTCATTATTATAATGCATCTTTAAAAAATATATATATATTTGTTGCGCGATCACCCACATTTGATAAATCCGACGCTTATGAACCAATAATCTTTTCGATACAATATTCAATTAAACATCGTCAGAATATTTCATAAGAAATTGTAAGAAGCAACACATACTGAAAAAGTTGCCACTAATTTCCTTTGCTCATTATCCTATATTTCAGAACATCGCACAGCATTTTAAAGAACGCGTATGTCTTGTGATTTCCTCGATGCATAGAAATGTATTTGTGTATGTTTACGTTTTGGGTGTATGTATGTGCGTAGGTATGTATGTGCACGTATATGTGTATATATTTACATGTACATGTGCACATGTGTGTACTAAACCGACAACTGGCATTTTTAACTAGAGAAAATGGTCTCTTCCTGTTCACTCTCAACTTGTAACATTTCCTGACTCGTCATCTCTTTATTATTGTAAAGCATTCACGTAAAAACTATACATTTTTTGTGTGATCATCCATTTATATTTAAATAAAATGCATATCAACTAATGATCGTTATGTTAAAATGATTTAATTAGCAATATAAAACTTGTAATTTTCGTGTTCCTCCTGCTTGTACTCGTATATGTATTTTTTTTCTTTCACGCATTCGTTGAAATAACATTTTGGAACATCGGCCGAAACAAGCGATTCATAAAGTATTTCCTGGCGTAAAGAATTGCGGAGTTTCATGACATGTATATGTAAACTGTCAAAAGTCATGAAGTTGTGTTATCTCTTATAATTATCATTACATGTATCATCAAATGTAGTTTAAGCAAGATTAGGAGTACATTGCCCTCAATCATTTTTCGACTAGTGACATGGGTATTACAATACTCGTGTGTGTATCATCTAAGTGTATTAACTTTAAGGTATTTAAAAACCAATGATGGTACTTTTGAACCATCTCTATTGGAAATAAACCGTTTTTCTTTCTTTTCTTTTCTTTCCTTCTTTTCGACGGATTAGTACGATTGTTTTTACATAGGTGACAGAATCGTAACCTGAAATGATCTCTCACTTCTTCTCAATTAAATGCCGAAGTGAGGGCACTATAAGAGTACATAAAATCATAGCGTTGTTTCCTTGGAATCGCGCTATTCCTTTTCTTGGGAATAAGAGGGTCTGGGATTATGTTTGAAAACTAATGGTTAGATTTATTTGAATAGTTTAAATTTTGATCTCTTCCCAATCTTTCAATTATATTTTAACGAGTATGACCAAAGTTATATGCTTCTTTCACAGCTTCCAAAGAGATGATTGTCTCAGTCTCTTGGACAAAGGTAACTAACTGCTCCACTCTGCATCACTCACTCACTCACTTTGGATACAGGTAGCTGCCCCACTCTCTGCATCACTCGTATTCTCACCTTGCACAAAGGTAGCTTGCTGCCCCACTCTCTGCATCATTTGTTCCGCCGACGCCCACGGGATGGATGCCGCTCCTGTGAAGATGACGTCGATGTGGGCGCAGTTGTCGCGGTGGAAATCGTCTTTCGACAACGCGTAGTTCATCAACGCCGGTACCAATTGTATGCAATTCACCTGCAATAAAGCTCGTTTTTCACAAGGAAACATTTGGGATGATTGATAATTCGATGATAATTCTTCCCCGTCTTTCCATGGAACTCCATAATATGAAAATTATACGTGTCACTTAGATAGAAACATTTGGGCAAATATCAATTGAATTTAGTTTCTCTCATTATAACCATTTTACATGACCGTTTGCCTGATTTTCTGCAGATAGAATGTCACTCAATCCAAACTCGAATGCATTTTTAAAGGTCAACAGTACTAAATTTTTAATTATGTAACAGCAACGCCCATTTAAAAAAAGTCACCAATATTATAGGCGAAAATCCTTTCAAGTTTATTAATATTACCATTAGGTGTCCCTACACCAATTTGCAGCCTTGAGTGCGTTCGTGCATTTTTACAAACACTTGTAAATTTATGAGAACAATCATGCTCATCTTGAATACAGTTATGTATAATAATACAGATTAGATTAGATCAATTAGTTTAAGCTTCCTTAACCGCAACGAAGATGTTTCAAAGAAAGGAAGGAGGAAAGCCCCATTTAGTACGAAGTTAAGAGATCGGGGAATCTATGCAGAAGGAGGCATAGAAGCCGTAAGTTGAGAAAGAAGTTATGAAACAAAATGAAAAGTTGAAGAAGAAAGTAGTAGGTACTGAAAAATAGGACATCAGTGAACTGAAAAAGATTTCCCGTAACAAAACAAAAATGTATTCTATCTATACATAATGAAGGCCTACGTAACTCTCGGTTCAGGATCTCACATTCTTTCCTAAGAGCGCTCGTTCCCATTGTTACAATACTTCTCCCCTCCCTAGGGGTCTATAATAATAAAGAAATCCCAACCTTGTGTTTTAAAATTTTATCAAAAAAAGTGGTCGGGCAGAACCGGCTGATGTTGACGAGGCGAAAGCCCTCTCTCAGAGCAACTCCTCCGACGTTCATCAGACCGGTGATGTGATAGAGAGGAAACCCCTGTGTCATGCTCGTATTGGTCGGATCTGGAGGACAAAGGGGCTCAAACATGGTCTGTGTCTGAGACGATGACGCTGATGTTACATTAACGGGTCCATAGGGCAGCAGTAGCTCAACGTTGGTTTGTGTCTGAGGCAATAACGCTGATGTTACATTTACTAGTCCATAGGATGAGCGTTGAGCTTTACAGATTGATCCTCTACTTTATAAATAATGCGATTAGTTTTGTTATTGCATCAGGCTTACTAAAAGTAGAAGTACACAAACTGCAACTTAGGGGCCAGTTCACCCCAATTACCTTATAAAAAATACAAAGTAATACAATGTAATGAAATTCAAATTCCTTGACTAATTTTTCTTCCAAAATTCATTTTTCTTCAACTACTCAAGAGACCTCAATCGATGAAAAACATTTTTAATAATTTCTATGCTTGTACAAAAATTACTCGGTTAAACTAATTAATAATAGCAGTTATATTAGTTTCCTATTCAACTAATTTTTTCAAGATGTAGAAAATGAAGTGACAGTTAACAGTAGAATTGTCAAAGTTTGATCACATATCCTCTAATTCTAAATTATTGTGCAAAAACTTGTGAAAACCAACCAAACAAAATTTCAAATTCTAAGAAGATTGTTTAAAATTGTTGGCAGGCACAAATATCTGAATAAAAATACCTAATACAACTTTTCAATATGAATTAGAGAAACAAAGCACATTTTTACAGCAGTATTTACCATTAATTAGAATTTAATCTCTGCTACTGTGAAAACATCAGAAGTTAAATTTATTTAACAAATAAAAAAAGTGAAACGTAAAGAACATACCCTAAATTTCTCACTCAGCATCATGTCGCGGTGGCCGTGTGCTGTAAAAACACCGAGAAGTTGTGGGATTGAATCCCACCTCACGTGCTCAGTTTTCTAACTGAACGAAACGGTTCAACAGATACCTACGGATGGTAAATAGTAAACATTAAGTATTGTTGTTCTCTAAATCCAGTATATTTGATTTTTACTCCTTACCGAATGAACATAAAGGATAAGTTTAATAAGGGTAAGATAAGTAAAATTTTATCATATGGAGGCATTTTTCTTCCGGTTTCAGACAAGTAATTTAAATAGCCCTAAAATTGTGCATATACAGAATTGCATATGCTGGCAATTCTTGCCAAATTGGATCCGTCTCGGGTTATCGTTTCTACAAACATTACAGCCGAGGGTTAGAATCCTGTCCTTACCGTAACGTATTTTGAAAGTTTCGGAGGCAAGTGATAGTACAAGCTTGGTATTGCTCTTGGTGTCTAGCCTGCTTCACGCGTGGAGCTCTTAACTTCGCTTAAATCTGTGGGTCAACCCCAAATATATTACTACAAATCAGAAGTCTGTATGAATTATGTGAAATTCATCGGCTGACGTAAAAATCATATTCCCATGCCAATGCACAGTGCTGTACGGACTTCTGCGGACAATTCCATGTAGGGAGCAATAAGATTGAGAAATACCTGTGGAATCGTTCTTTCTACCAAATATCTTTACTCAATACATTTTTTGAATAGTATTTTTTAAACTAAACTGAACTTTCCATGTTTCCTCGAACACAAGAAGCAATAAGATTGTTTACACATTTTTGTCACAATGCTAATTAGGTTTTCACATTTTGACATTTATCAGCTTCTTTCTGTAACATTGATTTCCAATGACTAACTTTGTTTTGGCCTGTTATGATATCCTGTGACAACTGTTGGAAAATGTTTTTAAGATCATTTAAATCTGTAGTTATATTTTCTACTTTACTTTTCTGAATGAAATTAGCTCGCAGCTCCATTAGGTTTGTTTGAAATTCATTGTATTTATTTTCAGTTCTTGAAATAAGATTGAATGTCATTGTTTCCAACATAGCAGCTGATGAATCAAATTTACCCTCTACGATCAAGAGTTTTCCATCAACATCATTACTTACACGTGACACCATGTTATCAAATTTACTATTGAAGCATTCTTCACATTCAAAAAATATTTCATCATTCTCGTTGACTGATATTTTCAAAATACCAAAATTTTCTTGACATATGTTAAATTTATCATTAATTAGATTACCTTGCGCGAAACCCCTTCGAATGTGCTGCTAGAGAAGGTTGAGAAAAAGAACATTGATAAAACAAATTATCAGTAGATGTGCCGTGCAGTAAATCAATGAAATGAGTTTATACTGATGAGGAAAATGAGGAGTCATTAGTTGACGTAAAATCATAAAAAAATATCCATTTTTTCTATGTTTATCAAAGACATTCGACACAACAAGCATAAGGAACGACTTTAATGAAGTATAAATGTTCAGATCGGGTCGGGGTGAGCTAATGATATAATTTCATGTCGCTCTGAAATTAAATAACATAAAAAACTAGTTTGTCTGAAAAGATTAGATCCCGAACATCGGGATTAAAAAATTCAAACAAGTTGAGATAGGAGGAATTAGGCACAAATAATATAACGGTAAATTAAATGTAATGTTGAACTATGATAATATTGACCTCGTGCAGCGACGCACCGCAAGCAAAGGCTTTTTGTAACTAGACTGAAAATCTGAAATAGGTCAATGGTTTGGTGGAATTTTGCACCTGGATACTGAAGCTATGTAATAACAGCATCTTTATCAAAAAATGTGAATCAACAACAAAAATATGACGTCGGACAGAATTCAAGTGAGATGGCCCCTCATGAAATTATACGAACTAACGGAATGTAAACAACGGAATGGCATATTTTAACTTAAACAACGATGTATCTTGAATAATATGATTTGTATGTCTTAAGTGACATTATCTATCTGTCTTGAATAACATCAATCGAACATCGACCTATCTTACAATCGGAATCAACCGATCAACGTGGATAATCTACAAGTCAACGTGTATGAAAAGCTCTGTGTACAGGAGTCAACAACGTGTGAATATATATTAATATAAATTACCGGAATGATTCATATGCATTGAACCAGTCACGCTGAATTGACTGGAAACTCTTAGCAAGTTTATCAGAGAGTAAAAAAATAATAAGTCGAAGTGTAATTTGTGAAAACATGAACAAGGTACCCACGGCAAGAAGGTACTCAAAATGAGGAGACATGGGGCACAGAGCTAAAATTGAAAAATTCCTTTGATGGATCACACGGCTGGACTCAGTATATAGACAATAATCAGGTTATGAAGATTCGCTTGGGGGGTAAATTTGGTAGTAGGCAGGAACGTGGTGATGGTACGATTAAGACGTTGGATGAAAAGAAGCGAAGTCAAGAGGACGAAAATCACTCCTTAACTCATTTTGGAGACTTTTCACCTCGACCGTGAGCTTCTGAAGAGATATTCTCTTCTCAAGAAACAAATCATTACATGAAACTGTTGTCATTTGTCTGGAACATTCACTTACTAGGGTAGATTCGGTCATTGGTCTAACCAGACCCTGGTTCAGATTTTTTCTTCAACTTTCCGTCCTTAATTAATTTTTTATGTTTAACAATAAATATTATCTGTAACGTGATGATCTGGGGGAGGGTCTTCCATTGGGAGCTACGTTCTCAAAAATTTTCCTGTTGTTTCATGGACAATGATCGATAGATTCTTGTCCTGTATAGGTTAAGCTGTGTTTTACAAACAGAAATTGATGGTACGTTTTTCTTTCGAAAGTCATTCTCAATGCAATTTATTTCTTGAGTAATTGATTCACAACACCACATTATTTGATTTACTATCCTGAAGACCTTAAACAAAAGAAACGTCTTTCATTTTTAGATTGAGAATGCACTCGTAATGATGATTGTTATCAGAGTTCGTCTTCCGTAAGCCTACTTTCACCAGTCTAGGAATAAGCTTTTTCATTTTTTGTTTTTCTAGGTTCAATTTAAACTGTATTAAAATTGAATTTGTTTTTTTTTCAATATAACCATTTTTCATAACTGTTTGCCTGATTTTCACGACTGTTTGCCCGATATGTTAAGCTATCAGGAGCTTATTGTGCACCCTCTACATATCATGCAACCAATCACGAATTTGAATTTTTAAAGATTTTTCAATCATGATGGTTTTCCGGTGCTATTATAGCGTGGGCTCTACCGCCATAGATCGCCAACCCAGGTACAGTTTGAGATGTACAAATTAAGTGTTTATCGCCAAATTAAGTGTATGGAAAGAATTAATTTCCATTAGTAACCTAACTTAACCCCACACTGTGGTACTAGCTAGAGGTAGATCTCATGCAATAGTGTGGTAGATCTCACGCTATAGCGGCACCGGTTTTCCTTTTAGACTAGTAGGTTTTGTATAAAGAATTTGTTTTATAAAGCCTTCATCCTGATGCACCATTATCTATCGTTCGTAATTTTCTTGCTCCCGATCTTTCCACAAGCAATCAAATGAACATAAAAAGCAACTTGTTTTACTTTTGTTCAGACATTTTCTGCAAACTCATTTCAATACAGTGTTAATTAACAAATACAGAATGTTATCCCATTCCAATCATATAGATAAAACTTCTAAAGACATGCTCTAATAAATCATTTGCGAATGTACAGTTGCGCTCAGTGTAGTTGCGCTCAGTGTGCGTCTGAGTACGTGTGGGCGACTACTCGAACCCTCGGTATTCGTGTTGCTGAGCATACCGGCAGGAGTTTTAGGACCAACTAGTTCTTTTCCGAACCTATTCATTCTTCAGTCCGCTCTCATGCAAAGAAGTGTGACCTTAAAGTTCGATAAGATAATTCTAATTGTTTTCTTCTTGTAGTCAAATAAACTTCTTCATTTTAGAATTGTTTCACATTTTAAAAGATAAACCTGTTTTAAACGATATGTAATCAGTTTTACCTTGCAACTAAAATGCATGGTTTATATATTTTATCCACACAGTTTTTTTCCTGTCTTTCTCTGTTTTGATTTATTTTGATTTAGATTTGACTACTTTTGTCTTGTTTCAGAGTTAGTAAAGCCCGAAGAGGCCGAAACGTCTATTTCTACTCATCGACTTTCTTTAATAAAAAATTGATTATTTTAAATGAGTGTTCCTTTGCATTTATATAAGTTTATCTTATTTTATTTAAAAATAAAGGCATGATTTAAAATGAATAAAATAGTACTGTTCCTTAGTTAGAGCCTCTATGCGCTGCAAAAAAGATTCAGTGCCGAAAATTATCTGGAGACTTATTCATCTTAGCACTGGGGCATGAGTGAGACCTCGCTCCGCTAACTACACTCCACATATTCCATAAATTACGTTTACCTCCTTACAATGTTGCATTTCGATAAAGTTGATATGAGCACAGTTCACAAACTCCGCTTTACTACCATCAATTCTTGATCTCGTAATTCGCCGTTGTTTTTTTCACAATAATATGAATGAAAATATGTAGGTCTGTGGTACAATTTTGGTAGCATGTTGCATCTCAAGTTTTCAAATCTTTTTACGTGACAAAAAATAAATAAATTGCAGTTCTGGAAAAGCTGCATTCAAATAAGATTAATTTGTATAAAAACCGAATTCGCTAGATACGAAAGCTTCAGTTGCGTCCAAACTACCGTTTTGAAATACCACAGATGAAAATACCGGGGAAATTTTCCACCGTTTTCATCGCCATTGAGTGACGAGTGTCTCGTCTGACGTTCCTCTACCAGTGAAAATACCTCGAAACTCTACCAATGCTTTTACCGCCCCCTAGAGTGAAATATTCAAACTCGTACCTCTGACTAGGGCTCTTGTTTGAAACATTGGATGGGTCAACATCATCAAGTTGGCGATGGCAGCGTTGTGGCTGATGGACACTGCTTTCGGAGGCCCTGTGGTGCCGCTGGAGTGCATTTAGGCCATTGTCTCATTCCCGGTCACCTGTGCGGATTACTTCACATTATTTCTGTCTGAATGAACGCTTTTACTCGAAAAAAATGTGTGATACGGAATTCAAAGTTTCGGCAGTTCTTTCCACTTCGTTTTCTCGCATTTGAAAATTTGCCGTTGTCAGTCCCTTTTCAGACAACACTATACTGGAAATTTTGCACATTATAGTTACCGAGTACAACTAGAGCAGATGAGAACTTTCCAGCACGAGTGGGGAGAGGGGTTGAGCATTGGTATATGGTAGGTGGTATCAGGAGACGCTCTTACTCTACATTTCCCGCTTACTGCAATTAAAGAACAAATTATGCAAAAAACGATTTACAAGTAGCGTCAGTGAAATAATTTCGTCAGTGGACTAATATTTATAGCACGTAATATCGATATTAAGTAGTTGGTTGTCGAGGTGCATGATACACGAGTGTTAAAAAGGCTGTGGAAAGCGAGGTGAGCTACCTGAATCCTCACGTTGACCCTCGAGAGAAAGAAGCAACACAACGTAACACTCCTCAAACCAGCGAACCAGTTTAATTTTTTTGAAGGGAACATCAACCCTGTAAAATAAAAGCTGCATGCATTTTCTAAGCAGTTTCATGTACTAACTTGCCTGATTAAAATATTGTTTACCAAGTGTTGTTGAAATATAATTTGTGCATGCAAGTGTTCGAAATAGGACTTTCAGTTGGTTCATTGCAGAACTCATCTAGTTTATTTTACAAAGTCATTTATCAATCAATTGTCTTTCAAGCGCGTAGTCGAGGTATAAACAATGTACAATAGTGAGTGAAATGCTAGCGCAATAATTAGTCTAATTTTGAACTGTGCCTCATTCTTTATGTTTCCTCATCTTATAGAACTACTCCCTGCTTTGCAAAAATCCATTTACCTGTAAAATATCAACAAACTCTACAGAAGAGTCGGCCAGTATGTCTTCCACCTGAGGCACGGTGCCCGAGCTGGATGGGCCGATGGAGAAGAGAGGGAGATTGAGCCGGACAGCCTTCAGGGCCGCCCGGACCACTGGCTCCAACGGACCAAAAAACACAACCATTCTTGCTCCAGTGTTCGAAATCGAATGAGCCAGTTCCGCTGGAAAACATAGCTGTTACGGTACTCAATTTCATTTCCATCATATCGTAAAATGACAGTATTTTCGGTCACGGTACTTTAATATAGATTTTGATGCTATTAGTGTAGGACTTGATGCAGCTTCTAAAAAGTTTCATCTTTTGACGGATCTAATGTTTGAATTTGTTGCAAAGAGAAAATTTTGTCGTTAAATATATTTTCGAAACGGTGAAACGTGTAATGAAAATGCAGACTTTCGGAAGAGGCCAGGAAGCGAGAATTTTAGACTAATATCTCAGTTGAAATCTATTATACCAAAGGAGAATTCGGCATAGAAATTCAATGGTATTAGAAGAGCGTCTGAATGTGATTGAGTAGGTACTCATCTATTGGAGTCGGTGATGCAGGAAATTAGCGTTACTGGTAATGGTTTTAGAAAAAGTTGAATTAAATTTTTGTTTTAAATCAGAGTAAGATAACTAATCTTTTGAAAGAGCAACTTTATCATGATTTAATATTTTGGGACTCTTTTCATCTGGGGAGCAAAAGTTTGTCGAGAGTAACAATTTGTTTCTTAATTTAATTTCTTAATTTCATTTCACTAGGAAAAGTGACATTTTGCTTACTTTTCGGGAGTTGCAAAATAAACACTACTTGCTGAAAGTTCAGAGGGAATATCAGTGTAAAGATGTTTATTTCAATGTTATTTTTAGTGATAGAGGTTAGTGTAGATAAATTTGATTATATAATGAGTTTAGTGAACATTAATGTCGATATCACTCGCGAAGCATTGAGAAGAATGTTTTATTTTATTCTAGATTGTCGTCTAATAATATTCGAAGTGGCGAATCACTGGAACATCTTTTTCAAGAGTAGGGAGAAAATTAAATCATTCGAGTACATCAAAAGAGTGTTGAGAACTGCTTACGAATATACAAAGAGTATCCGGAAGATAAATGACAACAACAGGCCAAAAGAGAAAATCGGCTCATTCTAACACAACAAAAGAGTGTAGGTCTTGGCATTAAATATTACTGGGAGTGGCGAGAGGGTTGATGCCGGTGTAGACGCAGCCAGCTGCAATAGTGCAGTACGCGACACAGTTAGTGTCGATGGTGTTGGGGGTGAACAGGGCCACAACGTCACCTGGGCCGAGTCCCTGCCGGCGCAAGAAGCCTCCCCAGCGGGCCATGTTGTCCCGGTACTGCCCGAAGGTCATCGTGTGGCCCGTGTCGCTGCACACCTGCTCATCGGTACATATATCTGGTCACCACGTCCTCATCGGAACAGGACGTTTGTCACGGTATCCGGAAAACCATGACATTTATCTAGAAATCAGGTAGATCAGTTTACTCGGTCATCTTGGCCTGCATTGTGGTCTAAACAAGACTGGCCGCTTATTTGGTGCTCAGGTATTTGAATTAACCAGGTCATCACAGTCATGAACAGAATAAAGAGTTTTTTCATCGCTAAAGCACATTAGTTTACCTGGTTATCGTGTCAGTAGTATGTTTTGCACACAGAGAAAGGTTGACTATTAGTGGCCGCTAATCTACGAAGTTTGCATTTTACATGCATTACAATGACGCCTTTAGTTTGTTTGCATTTCCAAGGAATGCGTCTCTAGGACAAGACTTCTAAAATGTATCGTTCGTTCAGAATTCATCAGTGTACATAAATAATTGGCTACCATACATAAATGATCATTAACGAATTCTACTTCTACTTTGCATGATATTTTGTTCGGGATGGTCTATTTGAGAGAGTGAAAAACTTGACAGATGAAAATAAAAATTCTGAAATGGTGTTTGTAAACCCGGTGAATTTACATTCCTTTCAAATGGGCGTCTGCCTATCATGCGACATGACCAATAGAATAATAATTTGTATTAATTAACGCAGAAAAACAATCGATGTATGAAGAATACAAGAAACACAGATGGAGCACGTATATTACATGAAATCGTTTAGGGGTTAAGTTTACTGGAAAAGAGAAGCAAGAGCCATTTAAAATATTTTTTTGCATTGATTCAGTCCACTTAACTGGATGCATTTCATCTACATTTTTTATTATAGGCCTTATAAGTTTTGCCAGAACGCAATTATGGTTTACCTAGGTCGAACTGGTACCTATTTCAAAAACGTTGGTAACACCTTAGATATGTGGCTAACTCTTTTCTATTTTCTAACGGGAAGAAACACGGGGCTCCGTGGGGTTTCTAAGTCTCATACGTTTCAGACAAAGATCTAGTGCTTATAAATACTGAGCAACGGCAGCCACAAAAACAAGAAAAGGGCACCAACTCTAAAATGCACCATTCTAAGATGTGTTAAGATTGCCCCAAGGGCACCTGATTCGCACCACCTTTGATTCGCACCAAGGGTTCGCACCAACTTTGACAAGCTTTTTGCTTCACGAACGACTCGTTACGGGAGAGTAGAAACAATTCCCGGTTTGAAGATTTTAATAAAATTCCTTTATAGGTTGCATCCATGTAATATCATACCACCAAAATAATGGACGTCATCCACTTGAAATTTTGATACTTAAGCTAATTGGCTCTGACTGTATTTTCTCCTTATACTTTACTCAAGTGAAACCTCGCCATATGTCAATTCATTTTTATTTAAATCTCCTGCTATGCTTCCAAAGACACTGCATGGTATGTCACGAACTTATTCCTTCACGAAGTCACAACATGTAAATTTGTCGAGCAAAACTGGCACTTTTGATTTGAAAGAAATGAATACGAGTTGAATAAACTTGATTACGTTTGACCCAGTGCGCTATTTTCTTCACAAAAAGACATGTATTTCTACTCCAAAATTAGCTGGATCATGACATTCTACATACGTATCATGACATCCTACGTACACAATCTTCCACGTACCAAGGCGACTTTGTTCTGTTTTTCATTAATTCCTTGCAGGCAAAACTCCAGGAAGTTTCCAGTCCACAATCGATCCAGAGACGCCGAACTGCAGACGATTTTGTCCGGCATTGAAGCGCGGTGTCGCCGGAAATTACGGAGTTCGTAATTGTTATTATTACATCACCACTTTTTAATTAAAAATGAAAGTGCATTGTAGCTCTTACACCCAATAAGGTGGTCTTATAATATTTCCGCTGAAGAGATTAAACTTTCCTCTCGTAAATTCCCCTTGTTTACCATGAACATTTTTGGAGAAAAGTTATGAGCTGTAAGATTGAATGTTTAAATAATACACATAAGTCGGTTATCTAAAATTCATTCTATAAATGTAGTTAATGTAGATTGTGGACTCAGACGCGTTTATTTGGAGTGCCATTATTTGAAACGTAACGAGGTTGAGAGAACCGCTTACCCAAAACAGGCCGTCATTTTCAGACAGATTTGTCTGAAATTTTCACCATTGGTGTAAAATAATACGATTTTTTTAACTCTAGTGTTTTACGTAGTTTTTTCACAAAATGTATTTGTCCAAAAAACTGAAAAATGGGTATTACAGAAAATAGGTCTCCTGCAATTTTGAAGTTACAGAACCGGCAATATGTTTTCTAGATAACTAAATGTATTATCTAGTTAAATACTTGAATGAATTTTCGACAATTTGATTTATTGAATTTTTGGAATAAAATTCAATTTTTGAAAAATTCGATTTTTTTCTTTGTTCCTTTTTTGTGTCTAATAAATTTCAACCTAAATTAAGCTTCAAAAACCAAAGCACTTCGAACGTGAGCTGTACGGCTAACTCTCACGTGCAGAACGCTTAAACCTGCTTCGTTAGGAGGGTCGAAGGGTTGACGAAGGGTTGACGACCTAGGGTGACCGTTTGGGTAAAACTCAAGTCCGGTATTTTCCAATTGATTATTCTGAAATTTTAACCATACGTGTAAAATCATAAAGCTATCTTTTTAAAACTAGTGTGTTTATTTCGTAATTTTTTTAGAAATATTTTTATAAAAAAATGAAAAAAAGAGTTATGGAAATTGTATCTCCTCCCTCATTTTGAAGTTACAGAACCGGCAAAATGTTTTTATATAGCTAAATTAATTATTTAAAGAAAAGTCGGAGTTGAATTTTGACATTTTGATTCGTTGAATTTTTTTTTAAAGGTTTTTCTTTTATTTTGACTTATTTCTGTTATAATTTTTCAAACTTAAGTTTTCAAAGCTTATGCGTCAATTTTTAGCTTTTATTAATGTATTTGCCAGTTTTTTACCTATAAAACTGTGGGAGAAATATTATTTCATAAGTCAACACGTTCAAGTTTTTAGAGAGCCTGAGTAAAGCGTATCGTAAGGTATAGAAAAAAATTCTTTTTAAAATGAGCTAAAAAACAGAACATTTTTAGTTTTTGGATTTTGAAATTTGGGGGCCGGTCCTCCTCTTAATTGGATGGACATTCGTAAGCTGTTGCAAACGAACGAACACATTTACAAGGATTAGAAGCATATCGTTAGATTCGTAAGAAAAGTCTATGTAAAATGATTAAAGAACAGAAAATTGATAATTTTTGGATATTTAGGGTAGACGCTCCCCTTAAGAAAAAAATGCGTTGAATCAAAATATATCATAGCGCATGATGCAAAAGAAAATGTATGGACTATGGATTGTGGTTTTATCGCGAGAACTAACCACCGATTTGTTTGAGTGTTATTTAATTTTGAGATTAACTGCCTCTCTCTCTGTCTGCTAAAATACTTAACACAGTCTTTAAAAAGTGAAGAATTTATCTGTAAGAATATAAGTTCCCTCTGAAATTTATTTAAAATTGCGTTCGCGCTCAAATCTAAAACCCTCAATTTTCTGTTTATTAACTCATCTATAGAAAACATTCTCCTGAATCTATCGATATCCTGTGCATGCATGCCCTTTGATACAACTCAGTTTTGAGCGTTTGCAAGCGGGACTTAGCAGGACAGTTGACCCTTAGTTTTGCCCGAAATGCGTCCGTACTCAAACGAAATATTTTAACAGTTGGTAAACGAAATATTCTAACACTTGGTGAACGAACTCTGATGATGCAACCTTGAGACTGCTTTGGCGGCGCCGACTCTGAGTTACGAGCTAGTTTGGTCTGTCGTGAAATGTTGAAATATCGTCGTTTGAAATACTATCCTTCTACAGTTTTGGAGGTACAGGAATGGAACATTCATCTGTCGATAGGGCTTTAAAATAACTACAAAACAGTTGGACAGTTTTTTAAAATTT
>JACJUY010001383.1:57694-78101 GCA_014220935.1 Platorchestia sp. MABIK | reverse complement strand
GAGACCCAATTGTTCATGAAAAAAAATTCAATCAAAAAGATCTGTAAATTTCTTACCTGCCAAAGGAAGCATGGCGGCGAGCAGCAAGTCTTTGTAAGGCATAAGAGCACCGTCCTGCTTGCAGCATTTTGTTCACTATTCAAAAATAGCACGATGCTTTAAGCATAAACTGTTATGATTTTGTTTTGCCTCGACGACTTAAGGCACTGAGTATCGTCACCCTGGAAAAAAACGTTGATGTGTTATTGGAGAAGTTTTCAACTTCAACTTCATTCGGATACTGGGTTCTGATTATATATTAATTAATTAACAAGAACTATTCTACACAGACAATTTAAATCAGTACAAAATGCAGTCATTGCTCAATTCTTCATTTTTTCAATTACAGTTGAATCTTTTTTGTATATGGCTCGATACGCACTGTTTTTAGTCTTTGAAACCTATGATGTAATCTAAAAATTTCATTCGCACTTTGTTCTTTACTGTTACCATGAACGATTGTTGAAGATTCTAGAAAAGATAGATAATAGGTTAGTTTAAGTCTCCGGAACAACGGTGTTCAAAAACATGAAGGATGAAGGAACCATTTAGTAAAGAGCTGAGGGAATGTACAAGGCTTTCAAAAGCCTCAAAAGCCTCATTTACACACAAATCCTTTTCACCAATACAGAGTTAGGAAAGAAACTTACGAAACAAGATAAAAAAGTAAGATAGTAATAGTAATCTCTATTTAATTCTATGACTCCAAATGGGTTGGTAAGAATTCCAATCACGATCACGTGAGGAAAGCAAATACTCTGTATACCACAGGTTTTTAAATTTTTCTAAGTATTCTTCTCTAAGCTCCAAAGACTTCACAAGAATCTCACGAGAAGGACGAGGTAGTTCACTCCCGATTACGGGTCCAAAAGTTAAACTTGCAAAGGGTAAAAGCTTAAGGAAGGCGTTTGGGGAGATTATTTCGTGCGATTGGTCATTAGTGTCTCCGTAAGTCAATGGACGGGCGTTAACGGCATCTCGTGTGTCTGATAGTAACGTGTCAAACTCTAAATATCCTATTTTACTTTTTCCAATTGAGTTTTATAAACATTTTTTAACAAGACCTATCAAGCGCTCCCAAGCTGCACCACACAAGGCACTGTACAGAGGAATTTTCACATGCTTTTTATTATTTCGACATAAATGCTCTGACACATAATCATCTGAAAAGGAAGAATTAAGGAACTCGGCTGCTTGGGAAAACGTAGGAGCACTATCGGTGTACAAGGCAGTCGGAAAGCCGTACCTATTGGTAAAGCGTACAAAGGAGGCAAGAAAAGCTGCTGCCGACATATCGGGTACGAGCTCAAGGTGCACTGCACGAATACTTAAGCAGGTGTATATTACTAAATACATTTTAACAAAATGGTTGCCATAGTTTACATTAAAGTGACCTGTAAAATCTACGCCTACATTTTGGAAGGGTCTGACTAAGTTTACTTTATCCCTCACGAAATATGTTGGCTTCGGATAACGGAAAGGCAAAGAATTGTATTTTTTACACAGCTAACAATCGCGTTAAATTTGTTTTATGAGAGATCCACCTTTTGGTAGCCAAATCTTTGTTCTTCAGAACATTTAGGGTGGAGCTGAACCCCATTTGCTTACAAAGCTCAAGACGGTTTCTCACTATCAATTTGGTAAAATAGCTGTTCCTGTGGAGCAAGATTGGGTTAGCAACATCGGAAGTTGTGAAAAGGCATTTATTAAGCCTACCCTTCGATCGAAGAGGGCCACTGTCATCTAAGAAAAGATTTAGGACTTTAACAACTTGTGGAGGAGAGGAAAAATCTTCTGTATTCAGGCAAGAATACGCCTCGGCAAAATGAATTTCCTGCTCTAATTTAAGCCATTAAGTTTTAGCTTTGTTAATACATTCTAACCTAGTAAATTTACAATGTCTAACCTTATATGCGCACGCGAATAGGAGAGCAGTAACACCGATGAGTTTATCAAAATTTAAGTAGTTCTCCGCAGGAAAGATCGGTTTAAGCTCCTTTTGGGAGGTCGTTTGGGATGAACACATGATCAACTTTTTGTTAACCTCGGATATGCACCCCAAAGAATTAGGAGGCCAAGACAGAGTACTGCAGAAACTGAGGACCGTGCTGTCAGAAAGTCAGTTTTTTAGTGAATTCAGTTAAGGTTAGTCCACGAGTGATCAAATCGGCTGGATTTTCACCTGGAGAAACACAGCGAAAGGAACAGTCTAAATTGAAATTCTGCTTGAGAGTTACTAGATAAGCACAGATGTATTTAACTCTTTAATAGACAAAAACATTTTTTGATTTAACTGTTTTATTCAATATCCAGGATAACACGATTTGTGAATCGATGGCTACGAACAAATCTGAAATAGTGACATTATTTAAATTTCGCATCAAATTCAAAACGCATTTCAAGGCAATATAAACAGCTAGGAGCTCTAAAGTAGGTAAGCTTTTAGTTTTTAAAGGGGACATTTTTGTTTCACTAAATAATAAAGACGATTTATCTGCCTTTTCTGAAAGCACATAAACACAAAATCCATAATCACTCTCGGATGCGTCAGTGAACACCACCAATTTAATGTTATCCCCGGAGTCAAATGATCTACGATTATATATAAAATTACACAATTAACTCATGTCTCTAGCTAAAGACTTCCAAGTTTGAAGTAAGTTATCTGACAGGTTTTCATCCCACGTCAATCCCGTTCTCCAGATTTCCCGAATCAAATTTTTACCCCTTACAGTTACCGGACCTACCAAGCCAAGAGGATCAAAACAACGGGCCAAGCGGGAAAGCACAGCTCTTTTTGTAACGCCCACCTCCGGTGTCCCATCCTCAACCTGCACACTCAACTGGTTTGACGATCTATCGATACGTACCTAATACCTTCTCAAAGCATTGTTCAGGGCAAGCACTCACTTTGTCCGTCAAAAAAACCTGCTGCAAGGACTCACAGTTTGACGACCAGGGTACCAAATTAAACCCAGCCTCGAGCATACGTGAACGTGCTTGACGAGACAATTCCAACAGTTTAGAAGGATTAGAATCAGTTAAGAAAAGATTATCTACGTACCTCCTATTCCTCAAGCAAAAACTACACAAATCCTCAGGGTATCTTTTCAAATGATGCCTTATTACAAAATTTAAAATAAACGGGCTAGCAACAAAACCAAACATTATCGTGGTGTATCAATTGGCAACAAGTTGTCCTTTCTTTCCCATAAGACACAAAATCTATTTTTATCCTCTTCTTCTGCTAGCTTTATTTGAAGAAATGCTTAACGGATGTCAAACAAAACTAAATATTTATCTTGACGTAACCCGATCAGAACGTCAAACAAATTTGCCATTAAATCAATGCCAGCAAAGTTGAGTGAAGGACTCTGACCCACCTTTACACTGCAATTCAAAACATGTCGGACCTTAGTAGTACAAGTTGGGTCAGTCCTAATAACTTCTCTGCGGGGAATAAAAATTCTTTTGTCTTGTGAAGTTAACGGAATTTCTTCAATAACACCGTCTGCCATCTGCTGAAGGAAAACTTCGTCATACATCTCATAGATACCCTTTTGTTCCAGTCTCTGCACATCTCGAGTTAAGACTGCTCTAGCTACAGCAAAATTGTTATTGACATTCGTTATCTTGTTCCAAAGCAATTTTACGTAATAGTTACCATCTTTTAGCGTTATACCAGAATAGAACCTGTCAACCTGTTTTTGGTCAGATTCACTCACAGCATCATCTGACAACCCAATAGATTCCTACTGGAAAACATATCCAAATGACACTCTGTCTTCCAGCACACTACCAATAGGGTCAGGGTTACATGGGCGTGAGTCCATAACGAAATAAATTGCCGACTCTCTACTCACACTAGCCAAATATAAATTCCGATACATTGACACGGCCTTTTTACGACTCAAGAAATGTTCCACGTTACCTACCAGGATTACCTTGTTCATGTACGAGAACGCAGCCCCATCCATGCATGGTACAGTTTTCAACTCTGCCGAACACTGTAGTACGTCAATTCCAAGAATCCCGTCAAGTACAACCACATCTGAAGCAGAGCTGCTTTCAAAGGAACCGTCGGCTAAAGAAAAGTTTTTTCAAATTTGAAACTGCCTTATGCAACGAGTTTACTTCAAATGCCATGTGGAAATTAAGATATATTAAAACAGGGGCCTGCAGAGGCTTACGGCCGTCAAGCACATCAATATAGATACTTACTTCAGCAAAATTTCTCGCACCCAGACCCAAGAAGGGATTGACAGTAAAGCTAGTTTGCCTCAAGTCTGAAGAACAATCGATCTTCTCCAAGCTCTTCTTTAACAGGTAGGAGCGTTGGGATCCGCTGGTCAACAAAAACCTGTCTTGGGTTACGCTTTTCATTCTACTCACTGGAAGAGTAAGGGTTGGCAAAACATAATAAGATTGAAAATCACGTCCAGAATTGAAACAATAGTTTGCCTGCACAGCAGGCCCCTTCACCCTGCCGCAAGGAGCGACTACATGATATTTACGGTCACAAAACTTGCACACGTAATCTAGTGCAGCATTACACGCATTCTTATCGTGCTTCGTACTAGTGCAGTTTTGACACATTTTCAATTTCAGGCTCCTATCCATGCAGCCTACTTTGATGAGTAGAGTACGCAGAGCAGTGACTGCGGCTGAAACTCTGCGGCTACTATGACTGCGGCTGAAACAGAATTTACAAGCTCTTCGTTCTGACGGTAAAGTAGGATTTGCAAAAACCTGACCACCCGCTTGTTCAGGCACCGCGGGCAGATTTAATTAAGACTGATTTACTGGCACCCTGAACTTCATTACCAACAGTGATTCTCATATTCAAAGTCGTAAACACTTCCGGATAATTCTCTAAAAGGTCATTCAAGGAAGGATAATTATTATTCAACTTTCTTGCCAAGTCTTGCTTAAAAAGAACAGGTAGCCTTGAAAAAAACAGAGTGGCATACCAAAATGTGCCTAGCATGTTCTCCTAAAATGTCACATCCAAATGTTTTCAAGTCTGATATTAAACCCCTGACTTCGCTAATAAAGAATCTAATCTCACCGAAAGATCTGGCAAACTTACATTTCAAACTAAACAATTTCGAACTCAAATCCCTAACAACTGCATCCTTATCCAGAAATTCTCTCCAAAAGAGCCAGAGCTACAGCATAATTATCGTCACTAAGATTCAAGTGATTAACCAATTTAGCCGCATAACCTGGCAGAAAACTCTTGAGATAGGTCAGCTTTGCTGAATTAAATAGACCTTTCCTCTACCCAATCGCATCATTAAACTGGACAAGAAACGAATGGTACCTCAATGAATCTTCAGAATCTCCTCTAAGGGTTCTATTTTCAATTGAGGCAATTTGGCATCTTTGGCCAGTACGAATTCTTCTTTAGCCCCAGCCATTGGATGCTCGGTTTTGCACAGATCTCCAAAAGCCACTTTAATTTCTACACCATAAGCCAATTGCTCATCTATTTCAGTATTCAAATCATCAGAACATTTTTCTCAACCATCCCACTCGTTATCTGTTCATCAAATACTCTCACCTGTTCCAAATTAAGCCTCACGATGTCGCAATGGGCTTCCAACTCGGCAACAGAGCCATTAGTCAGCGCATCTCTCACCTTCTTTCGGCCAGCGTGATCTTCCGTTTATACACGCCTCGCTTTTTCGGCAGAGTTCCATCCATCCTGATAATAGCTAGTTAGCAAACACAGGGAAATGTTTATCTGGAGAGCAAGCCCAATTGGAAGCTTACCGGAACAGCTGGAATAAAAAGTTAATGGGAAGAAAGATAAATTACAAAAAATCACGCAGGGATAGGAAAAGAAAGAAGATTATAAGCTCAGGACTAACTTGTGTGAGGAATAATTGCACGAAGCCCTCACACAATCGAGTTTAAGGAAAAAACGAAAAGTCTTCGCAAAATTTTAATTATAACTTTTAAGTAACTGCAACAGAGCAGCGTAACTAACAAAATTTAATAGAGGTAATCGCCTTCGCAGTGAGACCTAGTAACTTCGCAGAGTTGGCGTTTTAAATTAATTTATTTAAGATTTTAGATTTAAAAGATTGAGGGTACACGTTTATTACGTTAAAATGTGCCAGATCACACAGTTAAAATAGACAGCCAGAGTAAAATTCCGCTGGACAACGTAGGCAAGGCAGAGCTGTACTCAAGCGCAGAAAAGTAGGGTTGAAGCTTGATCTGAAGGGTAAGGTGTCGGCAACAGTTGCGTCAAAGTAGCAAGCACCGTCACGTAGGGAGACAGGCCGCAGAAGGCAGACTGCCACGACTTCAAGAATTCTCCTGAGCAATCTCCACACCCGAGAGCGGAACGGAAGGGCCGCCAACACCCAGCACCAGCTGGAGGACAATTCAGAAAGAAATGAACACAAACTCAAAAAAACAAAACATGACCGAGTTACAGTACAACTTCAACAGCAAACTAACAACAATCGTTTCATTTTGAATTACCCAAGTTAAATTCCTCAATGGAGCAGACTGAGTTGACAATCAAGGAGAAGGACCTGAGCTGCGATGACAAGCACGTGTTGCAGGAAAGAATTTACTCAGTATTAGAACCAGAACTAACGACCGTAACAAAAAGTTGATCAAACAAATATACAAGTTAGAAGAATTTCGAAATACAATGAATAAGAGTACTACAACAATGAACAATTAACAATACACACCTGAGCTTATAAATGGCACTCAGTGTAGGAACTTTTAGGCGAAGAGTTTTTTACTAAGAAATTTAAGCCGAATCAGTAGGAGGAAAGTGTCCATGGCGCGAAAGATGGTAAGTCTAGTAAGAGATTCAAAAGCTTTAAAAATAAGGTAAATAAGTACTGATCGATACCAGGTCGCTTGCGCAACCTACAAGCTGGATGAACCGCACTCTTTTAAGTTAATATTTAAGGTTACTGAAGTAACTTTGGTTAAACGCCAACTGGGTAAGTTAATTACCAAGGACACTTAGGAAATTTAAGCAAAAAGCAAGCAACGTAAATAGAGGAAAGAAACCTTCCGCACAAACAAAAATAATAGAAGAGATAAAGACACAGGAAGGATTAAAGAATATGAATTGCCCAAGTTCCAGCCAAGTACAGCCTCCGCCTTCAACGTCCCATCTCAGGCGGTGGAGAACCCAGCGTATGCCACGACGCATCCCGACGCTCCACTGAACACCATCCAGATGAGGGCTTCAAATCACCCCTCGCCACCTCGCCAAGCTGAACCACTAACCGTTACACTGGCTGCATTTAAAATCAAGGTAGGCAACCTTTCACGGTAAGGATGTTCAGAGAGTTCAAAATATAAGGAGTTCAGAAGTGTTCTAAGGTGTTCAAAAATATTCTGCCAAAACCTCCTGCCACAACGACCCACCTCAGCTTCGACATGACCGGAACAGACAAAACCACAGAGACTCGCAAAACAATGCTCCTGACAGAGGCACACCAGACGTACAACTTTTAGGAATTCTTTCCGATAAAACAGGACGGCAGTGAACCGTGAAAAGTTGGTCCCTAACAAAACAAAAACCTATTTTATTTTAAAATGAAGGTTATAGCGAAGACAATAGATTTAAAATACATCTCTATTAAAATTAGAACGTTTCGATCATCTAGATCATCATCAGCTAAAGTCTGAAATATAAGAAATGACAAATTTAGACCAGCAATAAAAACCATTCAGTAAGTGATGTAGGAATTTTGGTATCACATTGTATACTTTGCACTTCACAAGAAAATCCAAATCCAATTTAGTCTTTTCCAGTTTCTTAGATGTGTTTTCATAATTTCGATATGAACGGACAGCATCTTCACCGTAGCACTCACGAATTTTGTTAATTAGATTAGGTTGCACAACACGGCAAAGCTTTAAAATGAAGGTTATAGCGAAGACAATAGATTTTCTTGTAAAGTGCAAAGTATACAATGTGATACCAAAATTCCTACATCACTTACTGAATGGTTTTTATTGCCGGTCTAAATTTGTCATTTCTTATATTTCAGACTTTAGCTGATGATGATCTAGATGATCGAAACGTTCTAATTTGAATAGAGATGTATTTTAAATCTATTGTCTTCGCTATAACCTTCATTTTAAAGCTTTGCCGTGTTGTGCAACCTAATCTATTTTATTTTAACATGAGGGAGGCCCACCTAACCTACAGCTCAGGTTTGCATCCCAGGATCGATCCCGGGATCCCGGAATCCCGGATGATTTAGGGCTTAAATTTCCCGGTTCGGGAATTCTTGGGGTTCTAAATAGTGTATATATATATATGTCAAGATATTAGTGAGAAAATATCTTAAAATTATGCTATTTAATATGATTAATCAATTTGAGGGCTGAAGATAGGACTTTAGTGTTGTAATATTATTGCAATTTACATCACAACACAGTGTAGTCTACACTATCTCATACTATAGTTCAACTATTGCATCAGAATGTATTTTGTGGTTTGGATTTGCAGGTAATAAAGAAAAGACTGCAACAGATACAATGGCAATGGCCGATGTTGTAAAAACTGAAGACTTTGTGGGGCAATACTATGTTGAAGATGCAGCTGGAGAAAGTGCGAAGTGTGGAAAGTGCGGTAACAATTTACTTTGCAAAGGCTGGTCTACCAGTGGTTTGTTACGTCACCTGAAGAGTAAACACAACATAGTGAAGCCTAAAACTGTATACCCAGTTGCGCCAACTAATAGCTGAGAAAAAAGAACTCGTATTACATACAGTAGTGAAGCCACCAAACCTCAACAAACAAAATGACAAGTTTCGTAATGGTGCATCAAAGTACTCCGGAAGAACAAGTGACCAAGCTTGTAGCAGTTGATGGCGTGTCAGTAAGTACAGTTAAAAGAGTGAATTCATTAAAAAAATCCGGTCAATATTGAATTTAGGCCTTTCACGGAAATTAGAAATTCCGTTCCAAAGAATCACTAAAATAACACATTTAAAAACGTTTTACACGTATGACATTCTGCTCGCTGATGCGTTATTTTTGAGTTATTCAACTTTGAAGTTTTAAGAACGTCGTATATAAAAGTGAAGGAGCGGACACGCAAATATGCTGTAATACGGTATTAACGTAACGATGGGTGAGGTTAGGGTAGGTTATGGTAGGTTAGTTAAATAAACTAACCTAAAATAACATAAATCAACCTGAAATAGCTTACCTTAACTCACCCAAACCGAGCCGTGTTCATTTCCCGCCAAGAAGTGGGCGTGTCCCGCCATAAAAGTGGGCGTCACCCAACAATGCGGCGACTACGCAACCGACCATATAATGTTATTCCTATCTGAACGTAATTATTGTTATATCTCTTAAATAACGCATCGGCGAGCAGAATGTCATTCGTATAAAACGTTTTTAAATGTGTTCCTTTAGTGATTGTTTGGAACCGAATTTATTATTTCCGTGAAAGGCCTAAATTCAATATTGACCAAAAATCCTTCTTAGAGAAAGGTTTTTCGTTCCCTAAATCGCCAAATACTGTGATAGGCATGGGTAACAACTTACAATAGCATAAATGTAAAATAAAAAGAAATCCCTGGAATTTCGGGGATGGTCGTCCTGAAATGATTCCATGATTTTCATTTCGTCCCGGGATTACAAACCCTACTCAGGACCTCATATCTTTCCCCTGAGAGCGCTAATTTCCTTCGATATAATGGGTGCATTCCCCCTGAGGGTTACCCCTCAGTTTTGAATAACGTGGTCAGACTTCGTCTACAGAGCCCTTAATTGGAACGCGGCTAAATGACCTAGTGGGTACCTCATCGTTTGTTGATTCGTGAGCCGACGATTCGTGATCAGTGGCAGCATTTTTTCATTTCTGATGCATGCAGCACATCTACGTTCATCTTGATGTTTCTAGAAATGAAAAGCGATTCTGATTCTGCAAGACGGAACCAAATTGACACACATTGGTTTTCACGTCTGGTCCTTGTGCTCCACTATACGGAACACGAAACATACACCCACGCTCCGTTCCGCTTTGACAATGAGGAACAATTGTTCAGTTAGAACCATTTTGTAAGCTTGAACCAACGGAATGAACCATGAACGGTATGAACCAACTCGTACTTGTATTTCGAACATATACAACAAAGGTTGAAATCGAAATAGCTAGAGTTTTAAATTAAGATGTTTTGTTTCTACATGAGACTGCCAGAACAAATACAAGTTGGATCTTCAGCAAAGTAGTTAACTGCCGGATACTGTCTGTTTACATTGCTTTCACAATCTCGAGGTAACACGTTACAAATCATCTTATTCCATGGGCCACTGCTTCCAATAGAAGATGAGTTAAAAATCATTCGGTTAAGCTTACACTGGCATTGCATTCATAGCTCATTTTTACAGCCCAGCCATAGCATGACACCAAAAAACATTGTCTGAATAATTTGGATGCCAGTGGTGATTGCTATGAAAATTAACGGCGCGGTAAATATTTCCCGTAAATTACTTCCTCCCCGAAGATGAAAAACGAGAAAAATTTTCCTATAGTCTTGAAATCGAAAATAATGCGTGAGTTGGTAGTATCTAATGACCTACAACACATTAGACGTTGGTTAGTAGTTTACAGAAACTTTGAATTGGCTTTCGTATATCAGTTCACACAATTAACATGCCGGCACCCACGCAGCCCAGAGTACGTTTACTCGAGACGACTGCCACAATAATAGCTCCGAGCACCACTCAGTACGTACGGTTTATAATTTGCGTTCCCTAGTCGTGCCTTGCTACCAATAACAGAGGAGCGAAGATTATTTTACTAAGTTACTAATATTGTAAATTGAATAAGCATATTCTGTCTAAAATCGTAATCGCTCCCTGTTTTTGAAACTTATCACCAACACCTTCCATTCCGCACGAACTTAACATCATGCATGACTTCATAAAATTTTTTATTTTCATAGTTGGTTCTCAAAATTCACTTCTACACCTTTTTCACTTCAAATTAATCCAAGTCAAGTTCAATTTAATCCAAGTCAAATTCAAAGTAATCCAAGTCAAGTTCAATATAATCCAAGTCAAATTCAAATTAATCACAGTCAAATTTTACAAATATAAAGCAATTCATTTGGATTTTATGTATGTAATGTTGTCTTCAGTACTATCGGTTTTTAAAACAATTTTAGAAATGCCTTTTTCAGTATCTTATGTACTGATTTCTCTAAAATAGGAGTATAGAAGAAAAGTGTTTCTCATTGAATTTGAATCAGCGCTTCCCTCAAGATGGATCTCTACAACCAATCAACGGACTATGAAACAAGTGAAGATGAAAATGAAAATATGCACCCAGGAGTTTGAAGAGGAGGAAAGAGAGGAAAATACAAGAGAACACGAGAAGAAAAACAAACAAAAAATAGACAAACATCGGCATCTACGTATGCTTTATTTCCAATTGAAGCATGATACACATCACCTTTTACATTGGTTTTTCAAATGCCTTATAAATTTATAACTAACACCAGGACGCCATGACGCTTTCCCCCGGTCAAAGACCGGTACCCATTTCAGACACCTGGGTAAAGTGGGGGCAGAGTGATTGATGCTGCATTGAAAGATGAAGATTTGAGAGCAGTGGCGATAGCTAACTGTGTTCCTCACAAAACTGCGGATGGTTGGTTAAGAAGACACAACAGAGATCATGTACCAAGAGAGAGAGGTGGAGCCCAGAACAAAAAACTAACTCAGCATCACCTAGATGCTGAGTTAGTTTTTACACAGAAGTCTTTTACAATTTTTAACATAGAGGAAACTATGTGTATAGGTAACAAAAATTACCATTTGAACATAAAAATTTTAATGTATGCAGACTGTCATCAATGTAGTATTTAAAACAACTTTGATGAGGAGTATAATAAGAAGTTTTTAAAATTGACTTGCATCTTTTACACCGCTCAAAGATCTGAATCACACTCTGCCTCCTGATACTGGATACCTACGACATTTTACGACAGCTTGTTTTTATATTGTAGAAATTTTGTGTATTCCTTGCTGAGAGGAAAAGCGACTGTCGTGCTCATCACATCCAATATATACATATTTAATACAAAAAAGCTCAAATTAACCAGTGATTATGGCAATTTTTAACTCAACTTAGGGTTTGATTGATTTCAATTTGAATTGGATTAATTTGAACTTGACTTAGATTGATTTGAACTTGACTTGGATTAAATTGAACTTGACTTGGATTAATTTGAACTTGACTTGGATTAATTTGAACTTGACTTGGATTAATTTGAACTTGACTTGGATTAAACTGAACTTGACTAGGATTAAATTGAAGTCAAAAAGGTGTAGTTTTCACTACTTCCCCTCTTCTCGCTCATTCTTTTTCCTCATTTCACTTCCTTTTTTGATTCCGTATCTTCTAAACGCATACACCTTTTTCACTTCAAATTAATCCTCGACAAGATCAAATTACTTCAAGTCAAGTTCATTTTAATCCAAGTCAAGTTCAATTTAATCCAAGCCAAGATCAAATTAATCCAAGTAAAGTTCAAATTAATCCAAGTCAAGTTCAAATTAATCCAATTCAAGTTCAATTTAATCCAAGTCAAGTTCAAATTAATCCAAGTCAAGTTCAAATTAATCCAATTCAAGTTCAATTTAATCTAAGTCAAGTTCAAATTAATCCAAGTCATATTCAAATTAATCGAACCCTCAGTTGAGTTAAAAATTGACATAATCACTTGTTAATTTGAGCTTTTTTGTGTTAAATATGTATCTATTGGATGTGATGAGCAAGACAGTTGTTTTTCTTTTCAGTACGGAATACATAAAATTTATGCAATATAAAAACAAGCTGTCGTAAAATGTGGTAGTCTCCAGTATCAGGAGGCAGAGTGTGATTCAGATCTTTGAGCGGTGTAAAAGATGCAAGTCAATTATGAAAACTTCGTATTACTCTCCTCATTAAAGTTGTTTTAAAATTCTACATTGACGACAGTGTGCATACATTCAAATATTTATGTTGTAAAGGTAATTTTGTGTTACACATACACATAGTCTCAAGGATTTATTTACACTTATAGATATCTATATACGTGAAATTCCACTATATCACATATATTTATATTAATGAAATCATTTACATGCAAGTACAAAAGATTACTACCGGACGATTTGTATATTTAATCCTTAAAAAATATACAAATGCGATTCACTGAGTACTAAGGTGCGATTCCGTTTGATTACATCTTATATGAGTACATTGCTACACAAATACACTCTAGCATTTGCAAGAAAAATGTTGCCACTGCTCTCTAGTCTTCATCTTTCAATGCAGCATCTATCACTATGCATTTTTCTTCTCGTGTTTTCTTATATTCTCCTCTCTTTATTCCTCTTCTTATTCTTGCGAGTATATTTTCTACTATAGTTCATCTTCACTTGTTTCATAGTCCATTGACTGATTGTAGAGATCCATCTTGAGGGAAGCGCTGATTCAAATTCAATGAGAAACACTTTTCTTCTGTGCTCCTATATTAGGAAAATCGGCACATAAGATGCTGAAAAGGCATTTTTAAAATTATTTTAAAAACCGAAATTACGGATGACAACATTACATACATAAAATCCAAATGTATTATTATATATGCATGTAAAATTGGGCTGTTATTAATTTTAATTTGACATGAATTAAATTGAACTTGACTTGGATTAACTTGAAGTGAAAAAGGTGTAGTGCTACTTATTTCAACCATTTATTCCTTCTTACGCAAGACAAATCAATTTATGAAGACAAATCAATCACGTTGCAACATGATGGGTGCTAATTACATAGAAGTTATTGAATTTCATTTGTGCAATGTATTTAAATGCTAAGCACTAAATACAATAATTGTACATTTCTACTTTTACGAATAAATTACAATAAAAATAAATTTGCACATTCAAAATGCATGATACTCGTTAACTGAGTATGGTTAAACGACAGTCAGATATAGTGCATTTCGATTAATAATCTACGCGCCCCATGGAAGTGGAACTACAGGATGCGACAAGTCAACTTCCTTTTTTGAAGTGAATGCTCTGAAGCTCACAGGATCCCCAGGCAGGTGGGAGTGGTTTCGTTCGAGAGAGGGGATCAGAAATTGTGTAACTTTGGGGTTCAGCGGTCGTCATTCGTTAAAGTAACGAACAGTATGCATTTTCCGTGGACGCCTATTTTTCCAACAGAAGTTCGGTGGTTTCAACCCCGCACGGTTTCCAAATTCGCTTCAATATTGCGTTTGGGACTTGTTCCGGACCGGAAACCTATTCTTTAGTAGGGAAAACGTTCAGGGAAACTGGTTCTTAGCAGAGAAAACGAAGTGAAGACTTCAAGGGCATCGATGAGTGCGTTGAGAAATTACTTCACAGTGCGCCTCATCTCACTGAGAGGGGATTTGGATGGCTCGCGCGTTCTCCCGATTTTGCCCCGTGTGACTTCTTTTTGTGGGGGTATTCACAATTCCTTGCCCATATTTACCGCCCCTAACTCTGGAAGATTTGAAAAGAAACATTTGGGGAGAAAATGCCAACGTACCCATCAACAGTTGTCTACAAAATTGGGTCGACATCTACTGCACAGAAATCATTTCCTAAAGAGTAAAAGCGTAGAGAGAATGTTTTTCTCCAGTTATTACTTTCCATTTAATTGAAAAACGAACTTAAATTAAATTCCTCTGTACATCTTACGTAATTCTCGTACTGGGCCGATGTTTGACGATTTGTGAAAAAAATGAATCACACACAGTGTATCGATGGATAAATATACATTCCGGGAAATAAGATATTATACATTTCGGGAAAAATTTCATTGACATGAAAACAGTACGATTTATGGGAGAGTACTCCTTACGGAAAATGTTTTTGTTGTTCAATCTAGAACAATGAAATTTGGTATGTGGATAGAAAACGCAAAGTGAAAACTTTTCATTATTGTGTAACAAAAGCGATTTTTCAATAGAAAACGAGATATATATAAAAAACGGAATTTAAGGTTGGGCGTTTTCAAAATGCAACTCCAACAGTAATGATTTTAGTATCATTGGATGAGGAAAAACTCAGGCATTACCATAACGTATGTGGCATATTCTAAATTGCCATTTTGAACTAAAAAAGTTCGAAAACCAGAATGTTTTTCGAAAATCTATGCTTTGTGACGTCATAACTTTTGATCGAAAACGAATTTTGAATCGGCATATTGGTTATGGTGATGCCTGAGTTTTTCCGCATCCAATAATATCAAAACCAACAATCATTGTAGCTTAAAAACTGGAGGAGATGCATTTTGATTCCCCAAAACCCGAATCGCTGAAAAGATAAAATTAAGAAGCATAAATAACCTCATTATTTCTTCATAATTATTTGTGAGGTCATTAAAGACCTATGCGATTATTCTACATGAATAAAGAGACTAAATAGACGTATGAGCTTACACAGCAACGTCGAGCCGTGATGAAACAGCAAAGTTGGGGTGTAATGTGGTGAAATCTCACCTTCCCCCCTCACTCCCCCCATACTTCAAACCTCGTAGCGGGCGAACGAGCGAACGTACGAGCCTCATTTTTTCACATAACGCACCTGATATTTTATATTTCCTATGGCAGCTAAAATCAAAATCTCTAAAAATTTCCCAATTAAGGGGCACTCTCCTCTTAACAGGATTCCCCTCCAGGTATTTGAATTCAGTGTTCCTTTGGCATATGGGTAGGACTCCTGAGCTAGCTCCACCTTAGAAGGCACACTGATACTATCAGTCCTCAGCGTTCTTTGAGACTTAAAGTGTTCCTCGATTGTAATTCGATCAAGTTACCGACCTCAGCATAGCCAATGTTCGTTGCACGAGTGTGTCGTAGGTTTGATTTTTCTTTGTAGGTAGACCTTATAAATTCGTTCTTTTTCCGCGTCGGTCTCGTGTGAGAGACATACCACTGAGGTGCGCAACATCACATCCGGAGCATCCCTTCGTTTAAAATATGATCCGAGTTTCCCATCATTTTTAAAATATGCACAAGGATTTATTTGAGGAAAAAACCTTTTAACTGTTGACACAACTTCCATTTTCATTTTCTCCGTAAGGGATCCTATAAAAGGTAATCGTCCTACAAGTTGTTTCATTTAGAGATGAATTATTTGCAAAATTATTTCTGTTCGAAAAATTACCCGAAGAAAATTTTTACTAGTGAGTTACGAAAATTTTTGAGTAGAAAGTTCACTGCAGAGCCGAGAATTCTCATTGTGCCGAAGTTAAGTTTGTATTTTCAGCTACCTTTTATAGGATCCGGTAAAGAGAAAATGAAAATGGAAGTAGTGTCAACAGTTAAGAGGTTTTGTCCCCAAATTTCCCTTGTGCATATTTTAAAAATGATAGGAAATTCGGATCATATTTTAAGCGAAGGAATACTCCGGATGTGATGTTGCGCACCTCAGTTGTTTATCAATATACGTGTGACCGCTGCGCGCGCTCTTACATTGGTAGCACTGGGCTCCAATTGTTTGTGAGGTGTGCACAACACAGGGGAGTCTCCTTTCACACCGGCTGTAACCTGACCAAACAATCCAACTCATCTATAAGAGAACACTGTTTGAAGAAAGATCATATTTTTAAAAACACATATTTTAAAATTTTGGATTCAACATCAAATTTGTCCTATCTCCGCATTTTAGAGTCGATATTCATTTTAAAAAACCGACCGTCAATAAATGAATTTGATACGGCGGTGAATCATTCCATTGTTTGTTGACATTTTGTATAGTTTTTGTTTTATCATGTCTTTTGAATTTCATTGTTTTACATCCGGTTTATTCAAAAGATTTATAGTTACAATGTTTTAATATTTCGATTTATTGAATTTCAGAACACTGAGGATGGATTTTTTATAATCCGAAACGTTTGTTTTTATCATGATATTCGTAGCCACGTTGGTTTTCCTTTTTATCCTAAAATTGAGATTTCCCAGAAATCAATCCATTTTATTTATCAAAGACACTCATGCTGAAGGTAAATCCTCTGACCTAACCCACGTGACAGAAAGAGAGAAATGATTGAAGATAAAACCTACAAGCTAGATAACCTTCTGCCAAAACTAAAGCTGTTTCAATGAGATTCCTTGGCTTGAAAAATGTATTGTTAGTTCCGTGTTAAGTAGTGCGAATCCCTATCAAAATACGCTGATTCTTCCAGGAAAGAAACTTTTGGTGTATCTCCTTTCAGTCTTTGGAAACTAATCCTTTCGATAGTATCTGGTTCACCGGTGTATGAGATAAAAATCCTGTCTAGAAGGATGTAGATCGAAAATATTTCGAGTAATTTTAATCATTTCGTTACATATTCGTCCCAAAACTAGGTAACCGAAATTTGAAGTAGCCATAAAAAATACGGTAACCCGTGAATTGGGCGGTAATATAGTTCTCACGTGTCGCGCACAGTTTGCCGTTACGTACACAATACGCCACCTCGATCTGTTTGGTAATTAGGGGACATCATTGATGTTTAAAAAACACGCATATAAATCAGGTAGCTTTCAAAAGTAGAAAGGACATTTGCAACCAATATGGCAATAATATTTTAGGTCAAGCATGTAAATTTCTTAAAGTTATTATGTGATTTCAACACAGGGTTTAGGTGGCATTTTCATGAAAATTACAAGTAGATATTTTTTACGAACTCATAGAGATGCTATGTTATGAACACACCATGTGAACGACATGGTATACTAGTGACTCACGTAATTCTGGTTGACTGGATAGTAATTGACTTTTCATCTCATCGTTCAAGTACTAAAAATGTGATGGCGATATAAACTAGTTTTCTCTGAACAATTAACATCTATAATTGAACGAGCGTAGGAGAATCAAATTTTAATTAATAAAACTTACTTGAGAGGAGTGCAATAAATGCTGGCTTTTCAACAGTCGCGAGTGAATGAATTACATCAACAGTGAAATTAGTAACAGCCTTGTTTACATCCTCTTGCTTGACTCGTATTCGTTATGTTGCCAGTGGTGACATTGCCTCGTCAACCTTGAGCTGCTTTGTGCCGGAGCTTGGCTCCTCTGAAGTTTTCCGCCTCTTGCCCTCCCGAAATGAGCGCACGTACTCAAGAATGGTGTCTTTTATTCCGGAATGGCGTCTTTGTTGAAAATAATGATATAATACATGATTCTAATTAAAATTATATTAGTTAAACATTCTTTAACTCAATTGTACGGGTGCGGCAGTCTCCAAAAGAAATCTCCACTTCTTTTTTTCTACACAGACCAGTTTTGTTGAACGTTGCCACTCACAAAAGAATGAATTTCTGTTCCAGGGCAGGTCTCTGAGGCACATTATTGAAGCTATTTCGGAAAGCGCGCTGGATTGAAGCCACCGAATTTCTGTTAGAAAAATAGGCTTTTATGGCAAATGCACGCTCTTCGTTATACCAACGCATGATTACGACTGAACCCCGAGGTCACACAACTTTATGATCCCCTTTCTTGAACGAGACTACTCCCACCTGCCTGAAGATCCTGTAAGCTTCAAGGCAATCACATCAAAAATGCAAGTTACCTTGCCGCACCCTGTATCAGCGACGCAGTTTACTCTCCATTTTCAGGAATTATATTTAACCATATATCTAAAACCATCTACCATATGGGGTCACAAATCTTGGTAAGTGGATAAAATAGGAAAATTAAGGCAAACATATTTATCTAATGTACGAATGATTTTATATAGTTTGATGTTGATTGTATTTTCTTGTATAGAAAAAACAGGTAGAAATCTGCAAGCTAAGATTAAAGAACATCTTGACAATCAATGTTCAGAGGAAAAATGAGCTGTCCTTTGAGCACCGACAAAAAATTATTACTCAAGATAAATCATAGAATCCTTTTACAACATAAATGTTCCTAATCTACATAGGCCTAAGCAACTTTTTCCCCTACATATTGTCAGTTATTGAATGTTCTCCCTAACCACCAAATTTCAATTCTTGTACCCTTCCGGGTGAAGACTAATTTTTTAACTGCTCTGCCAAGATGTCTTTAAAATACACATCGACTGTCCTCTTACTGCCTGAACAATCATGTTTAGATTAAAATTTTCACTATGAATTTTTCATCTAGTGAATTTCACATTAATTGATAATAGCTCGATTTAAGGCAGAAAATTGAAATTTTCAAGTTGTCGATGTATACAAAATCATTAACTTACCAATTACTGTTAAACTTAAAATAGTTTCATAAAAGATTTTGCTCACCTTTAAGGGGTCAACCCAGCGATTTTTATATTTTGATCCGATTGGTCTTAAATTTGGCCAGTATATGTATTTTTTAAAAAGAAACATATTTTACTCGTGTAACTTTTCCGATTTAGGCGTTGGTTTTTTTATAAAATTGAAATATTAGTTTTTTAGGTCATTTTTTAGGGATATTTCAAAAGAATAGAAGTCATTGAGTATTTATGCTAGAACAAATTCAAAAACAGTTTTGAAATTCTCGTAACATTGCAATAAAGCTGAGAGTTTTAGAATTTCCTTTTCCGTTTTGCTTTCTTTTCATAAGGGGTCAAAAATTCATGATTTTTGGTTCCCCTCGACTCTCTCTTGGGGGAGAGGGATTTAATGCTCGTAGCCCCATAAAATTTTAGGGCACAATTGCACACCACCCAAGGGTCCTTTTTCAACAAAGAAACAAAAATTGCCCATTGGGCCCGAAAGCTTCTGGGTTGACCCCCTTAATGTGTGTTGCAGATTTGTAGCGCTGTTCATGGCGGCAGAGATCCTTCGGCCACACGGAAGGCACCCATGTTGCACCTTAACAATAGGTTGTTCTATTATTTTGAAATAATTCCCATCAAAAATAGTGTACACGGGTGTCTTTTCTTTATTTTGGCTGCTTTTCGAGGACGAGGAACATGAAATAGAACTTTCAGATGTTATTTTAGCAATACGAGCGTTAGTCAAAAAGTTCTCAGACAAATGCCATTATTTTGAACTGAACAGAGATTTACAAGTTTTTACAAGTTGAAACCTGTCCTTAGAGCTTCCTTGATAACTTGCAGCTGTCTCATCAGTCTATGTTAGGTCAGCATCGAGAGAGATTGCTTCTCAAAATAGTAATTTTCAACCCTAAAAATGGCAAATTTTGAGATCAGAGCTAACATCAAATTTTTAACAAAACTAAATTGGAAACCTGTTAAGATCATTGAAGCTTTACAGCAGGTTTATGGAGACTCTGCACCATGTAGATCAGTCGCTTATGATTGGATTAAACGCTATAAAGAGGGAAGAGTCCAACTTGATGACGACCCACGAGGAGGAAGACCCACAACAGCAACAAATGAAGAAAACA